>CALNHX010006604.1:60236-86282 GCA_940337035.1 Agriotes lineatus
ATGAGCCCGAAATACATTTTGTGGACTATTTCCCAAATATCGGTTCATTTTGACATTTATACTGATGCGCAATGACAGTTTAAATGACGTTTCTTAAATACCACCTTGATTAAAGCAACATATTTGGTGGTTGCCGTGGATGCAAGTGGCAAAAGAAACTGACAAAATCCCAAGGGAAAATTTCGATTTTTTGCCACTACAAAAACACACGATTGGTTGAATTTTGAAAAAGCATGGCTTTTCATTGGATAATAAGAGATGTGGGAAATAGTCAAGGTAAACGGGCACTAAATAATTATTATGGAGCCCAGTTGGCAGTTTACCAATGCCGTTAGCGGAGAGTAGATGGAGGCAGAGAACGCTGATAATGTGGCTGTTCAGATATGAAGGTGACAACGAATAGAAATTTGCATCCTCATCCGAATAACTTACAAAAACTTACCGAAACCGAGAGTCGAACTCGTGACCGCAGGCTTGGCAGACCGGTACGCGAATATATAACGTCTGTTACTAGTATATATCAGATATCGATCAAACTAACACCCTATACCGCCCCATTATCTACCCTTTTCGCAGACGCCCTATCAATCAAAGCCACCAAGATTTTTGCGCGGGGACTTTACGAAATTGTTCTTATCTTCATCCGCCGTCCCGAGCGCTTGGCGGCCACGGATTCACCGTCTTCGCCCAACATACTATCTAGCACCCGGACTCCATAACTACCTGGGATTTTCAACGTTAGCCACCACCCAGGTATTGAACTGCACCCAGCTCAGTTGTCTATTGCTATTGTTATATCGCATGGGTTACTTATCATTAGTTCTTTGAGTTACATGTATCTAGCATACAATTTGGAGTATGTAATTTGCCGCCTATTTGTGAATGTACTCGTATATCCACAAGTAGGTGGTATTTATGATATAAGTTTTGGGGCGTACCCCGTCAGCAACGCATTGTGGTCTGCCACACTCTGGGCCAAGTATATTATTACCGTCTTTCTTTCTAGGATTTATTTTTGCGTAATATCATCGCGACCAGGTATAAAACCCTTCTAAAAAAATTTAACTCATTGGTTGTTACTAGCTCGGCTTTTAGGTTGACTCTCATTTGTACAGCGCAGTGAAGTTACACGAATTTCGCACATAAAGCATTCCAGTAATACGCACTAAAGTATTTCAAGCCTAATGCACCATATCACCCAATCTAATCGAGGAAAAGCTTCTCCTAGTCGGGGATTCCCCCAAAACCGCCTCAGGCTGGTGTAATAGACTATGTGGCGCCTAGCAATTTAGACCATCATGATCTCCTTCTCTACAGAATTAACTTTTATACGTAAACACTTACAGAGTAGCCGTGTGTATCTGTTGCATGTCGTAAATCAGTTTTCAAGTTCAACAAAGCGACCGAGTTCACCCTAAGGATTTCAATTAATTGCTATAGTATTTTACACATACTGGCTAATTAATCACTGTCAATCATTGTGTTTACATTCATTTGATCTGATATTTTAAGGCCAAGGCGGTCGTTGTCTTTGCAAAAGTTGTGTAGTGTTATAAGACTATTCATGTAACTTTGGATTGGTCGTGATTGATCGAGAAGTTGCGAGAAAAATTTTAATTTGTAAAAATTGTCACCACCAAACTCAATTTTACTAGATCAACTTTACATGAAGTGAAAGTTCAATCCCCTTTTACTACATTTAAACAAAAATCATGACGTGTTACGTTATATTATTATTATGAAAAGCCCAAAAACACGCTTACAGTTTTTATTAACGTTTTTACAGCCCTCCATGGTACATTATATGACGTTTTCAAAATTTAAACGTTTAAAAGTACATTTCAGTAGGAAAATTTCGATAAAAGCTGCTCTAACTCTCTAACTACGCCTAAGCATTGTGCAAGTAGAATTAGAAAATTCCTAAAGTAATGTTGCTAGAAAATTAATTTCCAATTAGCAAAAAACTTAATCGAACATATATTTATGATTGAGTTTTAGAGTTTTTAGGTACATAACGTATATTTACCCGATATTTTCCATTAGAAGCCTTCGAACGGTTACAATGTTTACCTATGTGGAAATTGGAAAGTAAGCTTTGTAGGTCGTCGTCATAAACCAAACACTGCTGTATCTGGTGGCAGCAGATATAATTACATTTAACTGGAATTGACACGAATGGGATTACAAGAGCTATAATTTATTTTGGCATTAATTAGACAGAAACGAATAGCTATAACCTACAGCAATTAGAACTGAAAGGTTCCACTGCGCTACGTTGAAAGGATTTACTGTTAATAGTTATAATGTAATGTCATCAAGTCGTTGTAGTTAAACTGAAATGCACTTTAAGAATGCCACTACGTCACCCACAAAATGGCTGTATATAATGATGATAATAATTTAACTCTTAAAAATCTTGTAAGTTATCTAAATATTATGTTTCCTTGATGGCGCATTTTTGGGATTTGTAGGATAATAATAGTTATGGATAAACGTGATGATAATGTACGCAGTGATGCTGATGCTGAAGCTGATTGTCATAGTGATAGTGATACTATTGATGATGCTGATGGTGCTGTTGACGTTGATGAGCACTTATGAATCTGCTTGTTTGTTTCTTTGTTTTTGAACAACGTACAGGCATGCAGAATACCTGGTCACTTAGACATATACTAGTATGGTTATATGGTAAAAATTCTACTGAAATATTGTCGAGGCGAACTACTTCTTGTAGTTTCTATTACAAACACTTGGTACTAATGTTGGCAGTACCTGCAATACTATGTTTTTGGCAATCAGTCAGAGCCTCTAATATTGAGGAGAATGTATAAATGTATAATGTACAAACTGAAGAAGATTATACTTAACTGAAAGTACTGTGAACAGTTTAATTTAAAAGCACAGTAAAGTATTCAGATACTCTACCTAAATTGAATAATAAATAGCAGTAATCTAATGACTTATATTAAGTGACAAGAGGAAAATGATCATAACATTTATTATATTATTTTAGTTAGAAGGGGGCAAAGCTGCGGCACTCGTAGAAAGCGTGATAGTGCGTTATGTGGAACAGATTCAGCAGTACCTTTTTAAAATTTTGGTATCCCTGATGTCTTGGTCACGATAATTTTTATATACCTCTGAGGTTCTAGAACATTTTCTGCTGGTTTCAAATATTTGAGTGCTAAAAATGTTTATTCAACTTCTTCCCTTCACAAACAGTATTCTCTTAATCAACTGCCAAATTGTTGTAGAACCTTTACGTTGTTCTTAAATACTTTCCTACTTCACTTTAAAAGTAATTTCTAGTTCTAAGTTACTACTCCAATTACGAGTAGAATACAAACATTAAATGTAGAATACATTCAACACAAATGATTACTATCTTGATACTAATGCAGGGTGCAACTGGTTTGGTTTGATTTACACTGAAAACTGATTTTGATGACTTTGAAAACTATGTTCTTCCTGTGCACTAAGAATAAATGACTAATTTTCTGCCAGATTCTATGATTTCTGTAAATAAAACTGAAATTTACTTATAGAAACTTCAAAAATGCACTTAATTATTTTAATTAAGCTAAGAACATCAAGTTAGTATTGACTCCTTATCGAAAGCTGAATGCAGTCGAACATTTGATTTCAATCAATTCTGTTTCCACCGAACAACATTAAAGACGCTTTTTCATAATTACAAAGTTTGCTCGGCAAACCCTTCCAGCTAATAAGTCCTGACAAAGCATATCGATCAAGGAGTAATTATTAATTTTCCATTAAGGAGCTCGCCGCATTCGCCAGGAACGACAGGTATTTTCTACCTTCAATATTAACCGAAAACCGTCCCCTCGAGTTTATCTTACTCGGACTTCTAAAACTTCGCTAATGAGTTCACAACTCCTTCGATCCTGGCGGGAGTAACGCGAGGACTCGAAAAATGCTAAGTGCTGACGCGCCAGCCTCACAACAAAACCTCTTACAACTTGTAACACTCAGGCACATGAAGTTCTTCACATAAATTTTTACGGTTAGACAGGCGAGCTTTTAGTGCATTTCCCACGTTCAGGACCGATTTTCACATAGGGCCAGCACGGCTTCCGGAGGAAAGCGAATGCAACACGTTCGTTACCGGCTTGGTTTACGTGAATCGCCGCTGTTGGAACACTGCAACTGCACACAAACGGCAAAATAGTAACACAGGCCGTTACTGAAAGCCCAAAGCACCGGGTAGCTGAGATTATAAACGCTCGGGAAAGCTCGGCGCGCGTTCGCGAGCTTTTGAGAAATGCTTTCTTGTTAGGGCAGGTGAAATCCGGCGTCTGCAGCGTCGGGACGGGTGATTAGTTTCGTTAATTAAACACCTCCGCGATGCATGTAAACCTGTGTAAATTAATTTTATAGTACATAGACTCGTGTCCCTGACTCCAAAGTATGTTTCTTTCAAACATGTAGATAAAGGATATTTTCCAACAGGATTTTCGCATTAGAAACAAAAAAAAATCGTACTAATTGGATATTACATTTATGACAACTATATTAACTCCTTAACGTTTATCCTCTTACAAGGTAGATCCCTTAACAGAATTCAGTAGAGTAGAATATACACCATAATTCAGAAATTTTATGGTTATTTGCCGAAATTAGATGCTCAAAGCATCTATAATTCCCACAACTAGCGGGTATATCAAGTGTTTTTTGGCAAAAAAATAGTATATTATGAGGATTGTTTAACAGAAACACATTTGGAGGCTGTAGCATAGTTTTATTAACTCAATTTTAAAAAATAATTGGATCAACATTAAGGTATGAGTCCCGTTGTTTTAATAGATTCTCCGCTGGTAAAACTCTTGCGACTGGTAATGAAACCCTTCTTAAACGGCCCTCTGTACTTCAATGTCTGAAGTTAATCGCTTTTCTTTTAGGAATTGATTTAATGGTCCAAAGACACGACCTTTGTGATAATAAGAATATTCACTTCATTGAACACTTCCTATACTGATGCTCATCATTTCAGATAGTTGTCTGATTTTAATGTGTCTATTTGCACGTTAAGCAGTTTTCGAACGCCCCAATCTGAAGTTGTAACAAGAACGTGTCCTGGACGAACCACATCTTTAGTCGACTTTCTTTCTTGTCGAAATTTCTTGCATCACTAAACAACTGCAATGTAAGAACAACTCTAAACATTATCGGCTGCTTTCGTGCTCTCATGGATTTCGCTGGTTAAAAATTGACTAGCAGCACGCATATTGTCTTTGGGCGGAATTATAGTGAGCTCTATAAAAATGAAGAAAAAAACAACCCCAGAGAAATTTAACAAAGACATCGTAACGGGCCTGATTTATCGCACCAGCGTTTTTCAGTATATAAACCCATTAGGATAAAGCGCAACTGTAACTTTTGTACTGCATTTATTAGGTTAAGGACATATTCTACATTAGAAATCGCGCCTGTGTGCATTTTCGCGCTTCCCGAGGGTGCAGTAAGAAGAAGCACTAATCAACGCCTAATCTGACTAAATAAACCGGTCGCAGTGCTTTGTGGTTAGCTGAAGACATTCGATACCAAGAGACGGGTGTAAGCCAAGTGCACCGGCCAATACTTTGTTCTTGGGGATGACATCCGAGCTAATGAAGTGCTGCACACTCTTGGGGAATATCTTTGAGGCTCATATAACTAACAGCTGAACATTTTTGCAGCGGTTTTAAGGTAAAATCATCCTCCTTCTATATAGAGTGTGATAAATACAAATCTGAACAGCGACGCCATTAAGGGGCCAAATTAACGGTTCACTGGCAGCAAAGGTGAAACCAGGTTAGTTCATATACGAAAAATGTATTTGATCAAAACCACAATCAAGCCTTAAGCTACACCCTGCGACCGACTATGATCGATATATAGAATCGGCTTGGGGTGAACTAACGGAGTGCGTAAAAGATATTTTCGCAAACCTCCATGGTATTGTTAATGTTTGAAAATGTCCGATATTCTATGCATACTGTAAATGCGAGTAGAATTTAGCTATTAGCTTTTACCACTGCACACGAAACTTTGTTCTTTGTTTATACATGGCATATCTTAATGTCAAACTGTAAGTACCACTTGTGTTACTTACGGATTCCTTTTTCTATTTATTTGATTTACATTTATGTAAAACAAATGTATATAATATATTCCGATTATATGTTTATTTCCAGAACTAAAGGTGTGTATGAAACAAGCTCGGGGCAAAGCTGAGGTAACAAGCGGGTCTTGTGCATTGACGTCTAAGCTAGCTAGCAACTCAAGGGCAATCAAAATTAAAATAATAAAAGAACACAGAAACGTCTCGCTTTGACGTCGCTAATACGCCAATAAACAATTTCAACACCATGCCATTGCTGTGATGATCAAATCGCTCCTACACGATCCAAACATATTTTTATTGAAGAGTCCTTGTATACAGGGTGTTAATTAAAGAGGTAAACAAACTTTAAGGGGTGATTCTTTGATCAATTCTAAGATAAAAAGTTTATACAAACATGGTGCCTAAACGGCTTCGTTTTCAAAATACAGGGTGTTGGAAAACGGCTGAAAGTATTCTGACGAAACTTGGCGTAGGTTAGTATTTCATAAAGTGGCATTGTTCGGTCAAAATAAATTTAATTTATTGCTACCAGTGGCGTGCGTCAAGGCCATCTCAGTTATCCTATTTTAGAAAAATCTGGTACGCTACGGTTTTTTAGCCAAAATTTTTGTAGTTATTGTAAGATTGTTTGTTATTAAATAATATTTTTTAAGAACATCTTGTGCATTGACGTCTAAGCTAGCTAGCAACTCAAGGGCAATCAAAATTAAAATAATAAAAGAACACAGAAACGTCTCGCTTTGACGTCGCTAATACGCCAATAAACAATTTCAACACCATGCCATTGCTGTGATGATCAAATCGCTCCTACACGATCCAAACGTATTTTCATTGAAGAGTCCTTGTATACAGGGTGTTAATTAAAGAGGTAGACAAACTTTAAGGGGTGATTTCTTGATCAATTCTAAGATAAAAAGTTTATACAAACATGGTGCCTAAACGGCTTCGTTTTCAAAATACAGGGTGTTGGAAAACGGCTGAAAGTATTCTGACGAAACTTGGTGTAGGTTAGTATTTCATAAAGTGGCATTGTTCGGTCAAAATAAATTTAATTTATGGCTACCAGTGGCGTGCGTCAAGGCCATCTCAGTTACCTTATTTTAGAAAAATCTGGTACGCTACGGTTTTTTAGCCAAAAGTTTTGTAGTTATTGTAAGATTGTTTGTTATTAAATAATATTTTTTAAGAACATCTTTAAGCTGTATTTTGAAAACGAAGCCATTTAGATCCCATTAAAGTCCAATGAACGAAATGTTCTTACAGATTTTTCCGTTTTTTTTTCAAAAAGGTTTATTCTATCAAAGAAATATAAAATACATCTTTTGTATAGTTTCAGTGGATAATGCTAAAAAACTTGTCGTATTGGCTAAAAAACAGTGGCGTACCAAATTTTTCTAAAGTAAGGTAACTGAGGTGGCCCCGATGCACGCCACTGGTAGAAATAAATTAAATTTATTTTGGCCAAATAATGCCACTTTATGAAATACTATCATACACCAAGTTTCATTGGAATGCCTCTAGGCGTTTTCCAGATTTAAAAAAAAAATTTTTTAATTTCAACACCCTGTATCTTGAAAACGAAGCCGTTTAGGGCCCATGTTTATCTGAACTTTTAATCTTAGAATTTACTAAGAAATCACTCCTTAAAGTTTTTCTACGTACTTTGTGTATATAGCTATTGAACCTGTTTTGATTTTTTATACTTACATTATTAAAAATCAGCAAAGTACTTTACTCGTAACTTTCCTTGCAAGTAAAAGCTTTAAAACTAATGGTTTTGAAAACATGCATGAAAGAAAAAAAGTTGTAAAGTGTCCACTCTGTATATATTGAACCCAAAATATGCCTATTTTTGTGAAGGGAAAAACCTGAGATGCATGCAAAGTATTACTTTTATTTAGCTAATACTTCTTCAGCTAAAGGAACAATAAACAAAAACATTAAGGTGCTGACCCTGTACATATTTAACCAAAAGTATTTTCAGTTCTGTGTCAAGTAACCGCATGCACAAGTGGTCTTACTATTTTAAAATTGAATTGTATAGAAAAAATTGTTTTAACGTCTTTATAAAGAAATCACACTGCATAAAGAAAAATTCGTTTCTTCGCTAAGCTTTTTTCTTCCCCCCTTCCTGGAACTGCTTTCGCTTTAGTACAAGGGGGTGCGGACGTCACTTAAGCTATCATGCCTTAACTAACTGAAACCGAAACGTCCGGTCCAGAAGTCGAACTCCTTTCCGAGTTTTCAGTTTTCACTGTGGCCTCGATTGCAAGCGGTAGGGCTGCTCACCCATCCAGGCCTCAAAGAAAAGCAATTTACGCTGGATTCAATAACGACGGCAGAGTGTTCACAATTACATACAGAGTGGGAAAAAATATATTAATGTCTCTAATAATAAGTCTCTCAACTTACATTAAATCGCGCTCGTAAGGATTCGAACCCGCGAATCTAATTTGCAAGCAGACGCCTTACGTGTTAGATCAGGCATGCTGGGTAGGCGCATATGCTTATAGTCGTTATTATGAAGGGCATGTTGACGAAATGAGGAAGTTTGTCGATCGCCCACGAAGTGTACCTGATCGGCGTCGATGGAAAGGTTACAAAGACAGGCATGCCACACGGTTATACATATATAAAGATGTACCTGTTATTTAAGCTACTTTTATGTCGAAAAAATGTATTAGTTGTCATTAAACCGTATACCAATTGAAAATTCGTTATTTGCTTATTGAATCCCGAAATATATTTAAAAAAATAAAATCGTACGGGTTTTCACTGGTTAAACACTTAACTGTTACGGGAATAGGGAACCTTTGCGTGAACAGACAGAGAATTCAGGCGAGATGTTCAAGCCGGTTATACACGTTCAACATAATTGTACAAAATCTATTGAACCCGAAATAAGAGAGCATTTTTTATAAAAATTTGTCATTTTCGCTTCTTTGACATAACTAAAAACCATAAAACCCAATAAATATCGTACAATAATATTGAACTGTCTCGTCGAATGTATTAGCTGGAGTAAACCCGGTCATATTTTAGATCTAATCCTGGTCTATTTTCCAAGGCTCAAATTTTTTGCAGGGGCTGAGCCGAGGGGGGTTCGTGCGAAATATTCAGCATATTCCATTTCAAACAAATCGGCGTTTGCATTTGAGTATAATAAGGTTAGAAGTTGTTTAATAAGTTAAATAGAGATGATTACGATAAGCAGTTTTAGTTGTCCGTTTCTTCGTAATCTGAAATTTCTTCGCAAACATCGAACGCTAATAATAATAATAATATTTTTTTAAATTCTGAATAATAATATACAGAATACACAAGGCGAGGTTTAGCATGGCTGTTTTTACACCTAACCTTGCAAAATATAATTAACTGCAGCCGTTAATAAAAATTATATATGTTTTTCTTGCAATATTCGTAAATATTCATATTTTGTCAAAAGTAAATGTCGTTGTTCAACGCCAAATATACCGATTAAATGAGTCCTGTACACCAATTTAACACATGCGATTCTTATCGTTGAAGTACAGCGTTGCCATGCTGCGATAGGACAGTAAATCCAAGAAAGTGTAACCAAGCGGTATCCAAGCTGCTGTATATCGGCCAGCGGTGCCTTAGTCGTAGATACTTCTTGAAGCGGACGACCTCTTTAAATATAGACTATAAATGCGGAATAGGCAGAGATCGTACAAATAGCAAAACGATGACTGAACAACGCACGAAGCCGGGAGAACTAGAAAGAGCTGGAAACGCATTATACCCCTGTCAAGCAATGTGTGTCAAAATATGCAATTTATACCTGCAGGTGCAAAACGGCAGAAGAAACTTGCGGGAAACCATAAAAAATCTGTACGCAGCAACGCCCAGAAAGGATGAGGATTCAGTCCTAGATTAACGCTTAACACGACACGCTATTGTAGTAACATACCGGACAAGATTGGTCTCCAAGGCATATATTTGTACTAACATTATAAAGCAATCACTTTACGTTAGATATTTATTTTTCATTATTAGCACTGACAATATAAGGATTTTCCCCTATTTCTCTTGAATCCTTGTATACATTCCGTAGACTGGCTTATGTTCCTGGCATACGTTCTTCCGCTAAGCATATTAAGCTTGTTTATCCATTCTGTTTTTAACTGAATACACGCGAAGACGTTTGCTTTGCTACTACCAGACAATGTCTATGGCTGTTCTTCACCAGAGGCAACACTAGGACTTCACATAACTACGGAAGTAACGGTATTATTTTTCTCTTATACCCACGAATTAGCTAATCAAAAGAATCAACTCCACTTTTAGTTTGGGTGCATTAAAAATAATTTGGGATTCTTTTGATTTTATATTTCAGTTGTTTGATGAAGATAACAAAAAAGCTGATCTGTTAAGCGTCGGAACGTTTGACATAGTAGTAACACCTTTTTTGAACTCAAAAATGAAGAAGCTCGTTTTTATTAGTTAATAATTTTGAACAAGACATTTATTTAGATTGCTAAGTCGAAATTAATAAAATACTTATGTTAGTTTTCTGACAATAGCTCAGAAGACTGAGTTTCTTAAAGTTCTTTTTATATGTAGGGAATACACTTTAAAGTATAAAACACCACTGAATCGCAACGCCACCTTAACTTCATACCATACTTCTTAATAGGAAGGTGCTTATAGCGCAGAAGTAACGTTAAAATTTAAAGAGTTGAAAACGTGATTGAAAATTTTAAAAACACAAGCCACATGGAGAAGTAACTAATTAACTAACAAACTACATTATAAAATCGTTGTACTGGTTAAAACATATTAATTAAAATTTGAAAAATTAAAAAGTGGTAGTCATTGAAGATGGCTTCACTCAAGATGGTGGAGGAACAACTAATGCTAGAACGGGCACTACTCAGAAAAAAATTTCTACAAAAATAGAAGCAAAAAACTGTTAAGATAATCTCAAAAAATCTGTAAAGGAATTTATAAGTAACTACTCTAGCAAGTGGAAGTTTTGAAAATATTAAGGGAAAATTATATTTTTTAAGGTGTTCGCCCTGTCATGTTGGGTCCAACATATGCCCTTTTTCTTCAAAGGTAAAATTCTTAGTTATGTGCGAAACAGTTGTTGAGTTAAAGCAATAATAGATAGAATTTTATTTGTTTAAGGTGTGCCTGTTTATAGTCGACCGAAGTTTTCTCGATTTCGTGCCAACTGGATATTGCAATGAACACTTTTAAAGCCTCTAAAATTATGATAGTAATTAATAACATTTCAAGCATTACAAATATTATTTTACAAAATATTTTATAAATGCGTTAGTTTAATTTTAGCGAATTGTATGAATAGCATTGACTTTGAGTTAATAATTTGTAAAAACGGTATTGAAAATAGTATTAGCTTGGATTGAAACGTGAAATATAATCAGAGCAGGCTTAGAAATAATAAATAACATTGTAAAATGAATGAAAACAAAAGAAGAAGGGGAAGGGAAGCCATGCTGTGAGGTGTATTATTTTGGACCCCCTACAAATACTTCATTTAAAAGCGAATAAATACCCATGCTACTTACTTAGTGTTTTATAATTAGTGCAGTGTCTTTTAGGTAGACTGTAGAAGGGTTGTTTTGATTCGTTGCAACTCTACAGTGGTTTTAAAAAGCTCTGAATAGTACTTCGACTGGTAGCTAATGCTCCTGTAGCAGTTTTTGGAGCTGTTGCAAGGTTAGCATAGCCCTGGAAGCGGAAACAAGGCAGAGACATTCGTGTTGAGCAGTGCGGAGTCCTAGGACTGGGGCAAAGACGAAGTTGTAAGCAGTTTTGGAGTGGTGCAAACTGCAGGCGGCGTTCGACGAGATATCTGGCTTGTTACGGCAGACCAATGGAGAGAAAGAGGAGCCCTGGCCGTCGTGGGACCTGCTGTGGGGAAGCCTGGTGTCTTATTTAGCACTAGAAAAGCCAAATAAGGTTAGACAGTTCTCTTAAAAATAGAATTTCGTAAAATTTTCCAAGTGACGTCGGTTGTTGCACATTTCCGGAAGCATCGTAAATGTTTTGGCGTCTTTTACTTACATTTGTTAAATCACTTAGGCAACGCACTCTTACGTAATCACTGATATACTTATTACTACGAAGCCAACTTGTTTTGATAAATTATGAGGTTCCAGAGCCATGTTTGTAAAGTTGTTCCCATCTAACTTTGTACCGGCCTCATTGGATAAGCAAGCGGTGGCTAAAGCGATTAATTTAAAAATCATAAAAGCTAAGATAATTATTTTAATAGAAAATGTATTCCCTGTAATTGTACACTCAATCATATTTCCTAAAGTGTAGAAATCCAACCCATTGAGATAATAGAGTCATTTATTTAAATAATAATAATATCAATATTATATAAACACAACAAGTAATAAGAACTGCCAATATTTATATCACACTGATTGTGTGTTTTTTATTTGAGTAGAAGCTGGGAGCATATCTTTTCAGTGTTACGAGCCAGTTCGAGTAAAATTTGGAAGGTTTTTTGCATAAAATATCCGTAACTTCAACTGAGAAAAAGTTAAGTGTGTTTGTGCTGTAAAGTGAGCTAGCTGGCAACGAAAGGGTGAATAAGTACAAATATTAAACACGAAAAAAGGCTACGAAATGGCTCATTACAAACTATGTCTAAATTTTAGCTTCGGAGCTTATTGGGGGTGATAAAACGGCAACGAATATTAAATTATGTAAATGAAGAATAGTTGCTTCAAAAATTAAAGCTTTTGGTACCACTAAATAGTGATTGCTGTTGTGTTACGCAGACTGGGCATTTGCTATTTGTAATTGCAGCAGTAATTGTGTTGTACTTTTTCGTTCAGCATCATCACTTACAATAGCAACACAAAAATAACAAACTTCAATAAACCATTTTAAATGTAGGTATTACGTAAATACCGGGTGTCTTAAAATGAATTACATATAGTATGCTTTGAATTTCCCATAATGCAATCAAAAATTTTACTTGAAATTGGCAAGACCGTAAGTCTGCCAAATTCAAGGTTAGCAGGTTAGGTTTTGCGTCAGTTTTGATACAGACTGACGCAAAACATAACCTGCAAACCTCGAATTTGACATAGACTTACAGTCTTGCCAATTTCAAGTAAAATTTTACATTGCATTATGGGAAATGCAAAGCATACTAGATGTAATTCATTTTAAGACACCCGGTATATCGCTTTTTAACTTGACCACGCAATATAAAATTAATTAATCCATGCATTTCTGAGAAATTTTGATGAAGTAGGACGCCCGCTTGTTTTTTTTAAAGATTGGTGCATACTTATAAACTTAAAAAAGGCCACGCGATATCAGAAAATATGTAGGTATAATATATACAGCGGTACTAAAAATCCGAAGTTGTGGAAGAGTAAACTACTGTTATTATTTGAGATTTGGAAATCATCAAAAATAAATACACTCAAATGCGAAATCACAGCTTCTAAATACTTAAGTATGTTAACTTTTTCATAGAAAATTTAATTATTTCAAAAAGGTAAATAACATTTTCTCTGTATGTATGCTCTGCGACGTCCCATGGATCCTGGTTTCAAAAAAAATCTTCTGATGAAAAAAAACTGTACCAAATGTAAGTGCAGGTTCAAATAGAGATGCAGCTTAATTCACAAAAAATTCCTTTATGGTAAGAATCGTTACAAATGGTCTTCTGTTGAGTATACATAAGACGTCGTTATCATCAGTCACAACATTCGCACATAATATAAAGATACAAATGTAAATACATTTTATAGGTTTTTTGGTTTTCGGACCTTGACATCTGTATTCATATCAAGCAATGAATGTATAAAAGTTATGCCACAGCTGAGACTGGCCGCGAATTGTCAGAATGGTTATCTCTGTTCGCAATATTTTGATTTTCTTGACATGTCTTTACATGCGAGGAAAGAAAATAATGCGAAAACGTTGATTCAGCTGGAGCCGTTTCAGGAATTTGGGAAATATTTTATTAAAATCCTGTTTTTTTCAATGGGAGCTGATACAACTGTTGATGAGATGCTTGCAGCATTTAAAAACCATTGTCGTTTGAAAAAGTGCATTTCTAAAAATAAATGACTCTATAATCTCAGAGGGATGGGTTTCCACATCCTCGCAGGTAGTATCTTGATTTAGTATACTTAATTAGAAATACGTTTGCTATAAATCTAAAGATCGTGGTATATTTTCAATAATTTACATGCAAACGCTTTGAACAGTTCTAATTTAACCACTGGGACCGCTACAATAGTGGATGTTTTAACTAATAGGAACCAAATTGAAATATTGCGATACAATCTCACAGTTTACCAAAACAAGTTCCCTATTCTTCAACAAATTATCGACCGTTCCGTAATTAAAGCGTTGCCTAGATGATAACGATAACAGTAAGTAAATACACGCCACGAACAAAAAACACTCAGTTAGCGGATCTGCTGGAAATGCACAAAAAGCTGACGCCACCTGCAAATCACTACATTCAATCTTTTCGGATAATCTTTTCTGACCTTTATGGTGATTCTCCTATGGAAACTAAGGCTTAACTCGAGTCCCAAGCAAGTCCCACGATGACTGGGCCGCTATTTACTCGTTGGAATGCAGATACAATCCGCTGATGCCTTGCATAACAGCTCCTGTAGCTCGAACGTCATAAAACCGCCTCTAATTCAGCTGTTGTCCCATACCTAGGGCTCCAGCCGTTTTTCACCTACTTCTAGCTTACAGGGATCCAATTACACTGCTCGAACCTGGTACACAGCTACCAATCGATGTTCAAATTAAACATTTTTTATATGCATTTGCAGAGGTGCTCCGAATTAATGCAACCTACTACAGCCTACCCAAAGAATATAAAATTCATTTCAAACGCACTGAATTGGGAAAAAGGTATTAATTCACGTAATAATAATAATTTATTGGGTAAACCAAAATTAACACCGTGGCTTCCTTTCCCCCAATTGTTAGTTTTTCTTCGATTTTGCATTGTTATGGGTTATTTCTAAGATTGCTCTGATTATATTTTGTTGTTCACAGCAAGGCTAACACTATTTTTAATACCGTTTTACAAATTATTATCAAGGCCAATGCTATTTGATGCAATTTGCAAAAGTTGAACCAGCACATTTCTGGAACATTTTCTAATTTGATATGCTTGAAATATTATTAATGGCTATTATACTCATAAAAGTTTATAGTGTGCTCATAGTAATATGTAAAAACAACCTAAAATGTGACATAATTTGATGTAATTTTCCACAAATTATTAAAGTTTACAGTGCCTATTCACTATGGAAACAACAAAAAAGGGAGGTTTTGGTTTTATTTCGTTTTTATTGTCAGTGTTAGCCATCATAAGTTAAATTACTACACAAATCCTTTTTTAAATTTAATCATGTAATTTAAGAAAAGGCAGTATACAAATGTCATTAAAAATTGTGTTGACGTTCCTGAGTTTTATGTAATACACTATTATTGATGCTGGATAAAAGTTGTCTATCCCAACTCAGAGTGTTTTCTGTCTCTACAAGAAAAATTGTGGAGTAATAATAATGTCACCGAAAGTGGCGCAGCAAGGTAGCCAAAGGCCCTGGTGCAAAATACTATAGGCATCCGAATTAATAGTTGTGTCAATAAAATGTAAGTTAATTAATGCCACAGATCAAAACCAAAGATAAGTATAAGTGATTTATGAGTGACTTATATTCGTGTACTGATCTTGATTTCAAGTGTGAGTGCCTTTGTTTGTAGTAGGTCCTAATAATAAGAAATCACCGGTTCCTAGCCTGTAAGACCAAGTAATTATGGCTTAGAAAACGATCTCCTAGTAAAGTGTAGAGGGTATGCTAGACCAAGTAATTATGGCTTGGAAAGCACACCCTTGCACAGGGAAGCTCTTTTTCATGCTTCTTCTTAGCTTTCAATTCCGTAGGCTGTTTCTCGATGAAGTGTGCTGTTGGCGGCATTCTTTACTTTGCTTGACCATCTTCTGGGGAATTTTCCTTTAGTCGTCACCCTTTCCACTTTGTTATGCACGAGTAGCCTTTCAAAGCCTTTGTTGTTGTGTCAAGTAACGGTGCAACGGATTTGTCCATAGGACACGTAGAATTTTTCTCCAGACCCTTATTTCAAATGTGTTAGTATTGTTAGTACCTTCAGTTTTTAAAGTCCACAACTCTGCCCCATATAGTATAATAGGAAGTATGAGCGTTCTTATAGGCATCCTTTTGGTGTCTCGTGTAGCTTTTCTAGCCATTTTGTACTTTATTCTAATTTTCAAGGAGCTGCCTTCTTGATTGATGATAAGGGCCCGCTAGCTATATATTCTGAAAAGCGTAACTAGCGTTAACACATTTTTTTGCATACATTTTGGTCGTATAAACATTTTCTTATTTGAAGCTTTACAATTGTATAAACGCAGCATATGCGATGATATTTGGGTATATACAATACCAAACAGCTTCACTAAGAATTTTTCAGCCGTTCGTTTTTGTTTTTCGCATTTTTAATTGCCTATCTCGAGTGGCAGATGTCCCTGGTTTTGCATTTTCGAGATATGAGACGTATTATTGAGACCTGAATAACGTTACCTTTTCGTACGTGGCCTCAGATTGGCATGCCTTATGTAATAGTTGTTCCCTAGAGAATTAATAATACACTGTGAGTGGTTACTTCATTTTTGGTAGTAGCGTTTTACATTTATCTAATTGCGTCCGGCATTTTCAACTTTTCGTTAGACCGGAGTGTTGAAACTCCATCGACTACGCCTACTTTGGGAAGGAGTGCATTCCTTCCTGCTTCTGGAAATATAATTTGATTCTAGACCACATTGCCTAGGTGATCCGCTGGTGATCTCTGACTACACGTTTAGCTTTCGTCAGCATAACTGTAACAGCCCGTTTGGAGGCTAAGTAGCTTACGACCTAATAAACACTGGGTTAATGATGTTTGTGTTGCAATCTGTAGGTGCGTTAATGTATAGAAAGTAAAGCTGTTCTTAAACTGTTTATAAGTTCTCGACCTATCTGAGTATAATTGTAGTAAGAAAATATTTGTTGCCGCTTATTGTATTTGTCAAAAACATCATTTAAAGAAATGCACACGGTCTTCACTGAGTCTAGCTGTCAGGCCCTCAAGTATACTCTCGTAGCATTGCGATATTTGAAAATTTTTAGAAATAATATATCTAACAATACTCTGATTTATGACTTCGCATCGGACCATTTGCAGGATGTCCGCTCTATTATTATCTGCCCGATCGGTGACCATGATTGTTGTTTTACTTGTGTTGACTGCTAGACCGTTAAGGCAGTGTCGTCGGTTCGTACCAGTTAGAATACATCCTTTTCGAAGTCTTTTGTTTAGCTAACAGGGGTTTGAGGCTCCTCAATTTGTACTACGGAAGTACCTACTGTGACGTTATCTTGCAGCAAATCAATTAAAAAACGCAATTAATAGCTAATCTCTCGTTACGTTTGCCGCTATTCAACCCTCGCCTGGATGACAAAATTCCAAAAAAAGTAAAACACTCGATTCTGTACATATACGGCCTTAACCTTCGAGGTCAAGCAAAACATTCAATACAAATATCCTAGTCGCTCACGTAGGCCCCACGTTTTCATCACGGCAATACGATTCTCCCACAAGTGAACCTAGAAGATAACGAGGAGTATAAATACAAACGGTTTCTCCACTGAAAGGCACCTATTTTCGTGCTTTGCCTAGGAATACAATCGTATCGTTTGGTTATCCAACCCCGAGCTACCTGGACAGTCATCTTTAGTAAATTTTTTGATGTTCAGGATTTGCTACTGTGTCCCTTTACCTTTAACGCAGTCAGCTTGTTGTGGTGCGATTTGCCATGGAAAATAAGCTTTTATTCTTGGTTGAGTAGTAATTCTTAAGATTAATAATGACTATATTAGTAGTACTTCTTTAAATACAATTTTTAATACATACTTGGCTAAATTACTGTAGAAGTATTGACTAAAACCTGGTAACCTAGTAACTCTTGATGACTTAGTTAAAGTAAATAAATAGCAAACTGTTCTACAAATTATTAGAAAACAGTCGAGTTTATTTAAACCCTGCAGATGGAATCTGTTGAACAGTGTTTTATAATACTAGTCAGTATCACAGTGATCGTGTTAACCAAAAATGCTAACTTGCTATTGCGGCACATCCTTGAGTTAACTAAATGAAATGAAATAAAGTAAAATCACTTAAGATATTAGTAATAGAGATATGTTGTTTAAGGATGTTAAATAAAATCAGGTAAAGATTTTAAAAAGTTAAATGGTGCCCAAATACCTTTGGTAGATTTAATCAACGATATGCCCAATTTGGGCAACCCTTGCTTTCATTTTTCCTGTCGCTTGTTACTGTTACGTATGCTTTTATGTTGTTTTAGCAATGATTTTAAGGTTCTAACTGCCACATTTGTTAGGTTCATTTGCACAGAAGCTTTATTTGATTAAAGAATAAAACACTGTACTTCACTCTAAACGAGTTATGTATATGTTAATTTTTCGACGAAATCACACCTTCGGATTCGGTTCAACACACGATTAAAATATAAAACCCAAATTGGAACGAGCATCATATAATAATGGTAGTAAACCAGCACCTTTACATCGTAACAAGTCAGATGTAGAATAACGTTTTGTAATTACTGAAATTAACAAACAACTGAGAACACCTTAAATGTATAGAGACCAACCACAAATATAGTAAATATTACAGACACTCAGAAAACTGCTTAGAACTAGCATATATATTGTCAGGAAGCCTAGCGTCTTGTACGTCGCTTACTCAAATTAAATCGGGAGCAATAGCTATAAAACGCTGCTGCATAAAGGACTCAAAAATTATTACACTGTCGTAGTATTGCTGTGCAGATGCTTATGTATGAGTAATTTGGATTAAATAACATTTACGGAGAGATGAAATTTTTACATATTTTCAAATTTAAACTAGGGTCAATTATTCAGGTATCTGTATATACAGGTATTGAGCTCATAGATGTTTTGGAAAATCGTGTAAAAGTTACCTTTAGCCATTCAGCAATTCCAATATTATACAAATGCTATCTTTAACTTGCATTAAATATGCTCCTCAGTACCGGAGTTATTCTTAAAACTTCTACAAAATTTCAAAGAGTAAAGCCCAGGTGATAATAATAGACAAACCAATATTTGAGCGAATAACTTGAACAATAGCTGGTTGAATTTTGTTACATGAGTTATATGAGTGCTTACATAAGTTATCATATTACATACCGATATTACAAATACATTTACTTACATTGCATGCCATTCCCCGAGTTACGTGGGACAGATAAGGCACGTTTTGATAATCTTACGAGGTGTCATTTCCTTATCTTATCAACTTGCTTGCTTGCTTGTAGACAGATAGTAATTAGAATTAAGTCAGTTGTTATGCAGCATTCTTTATGTAAAGACATTGTATAATTGCTCAGTGTGGAAATAAAATAAAGTTTTTTTTATTTAAATTTTGGCACTTAAAATATCACTGGCGCAGTCGGTAGGATTGCGATAAGGCAAATACTAAATCGATTTGTCGTTCGTGTCAACGATTTAATTCGCAATCGAAAAACTTTGTTCGGAGTGCACAAAAATCGGCAACTTCGGGCAACGCAACAACAGAACATCGGGACGAGGACATACATCGCCGAGTCTTGAATCGAGAGGAGGACATCCATCGCCGAATCTTGAATCCAGGGGACCGGACCGAAATCGCTGGACCTATTGGACCACCTAGGTTAAGGACATCGCATCCAAAAAGGGGAACTTCCAAGGACAGGACAACGCAGAGAAGAATCAAAGTGAGTTTATACGCTTTTTATTTGTTCGTTATTCCTTCATGTGCCTTCCATAATTTTATTATTACCCCTAATGTCAATTGAAACCCTTGTTGACCAAATATCTAATTTAAATATAAATCAAGAGGATTCCCAAACTTTAAATTCTATAAATAATACCACGCAAAATATGACTTCATTCCACGTCGAATATTTGCGTACTATCCCGGAATTTGACGGCAATCCTGCGCGTCTATCCGAATTTATTAGGGCTAGCGAATTGATAATTAATCAATTCACCAAATCAGATACACCGGATCTTTTTATTAACCACTTCATTCTCTCGTCGATTAGAAGCAAATTAATTGGCGACGCCGGCATAGTTACAAATGGTAGAGATGTAAATTCTTGGGACGATTTAAAAGACATACTTCAAAAGTCTTTTTCGGACCAACGAGACGAAAATTCTTTGCTACGTGACCTCATGCTGCTTAGACAAGGAAACGAAAATCCACAACAATATTATAACCGCTGTCAAGATATTCGTGGATTACTGTTTTCGCAATTACGAATAAATACTAACGACGCCGCTACTAGAAAAATCAAAGGTGATCTCTATGATCAACTTACTTTAAAATCATACTTAACCGGGCTACGTGAACCACTAGGATCGCTAATACGAGCGCAACGACCGGACACCGTTGAAAAGGCATTAACTTATGTACTAGCCGAAGAAAACATAAATTATGCGAAAAATTCTACACAGCAGAGATTTCCATCAACTTTAAGAACCCAAAAACCAAGACAACAAACTTCTAACAATTTTTATAAGCCGCAATTTACCAGAGGACCTTTTACCATGCCAGTTCCAGCAGCGATACCGCAGCCCGTATCCAGACAATTTCCACAATTTTCACAATTACCACAATTTGGATATTCAAGATTGCCACCACAAAACCCACGCTTTACTGGATTTGGTAACCAACAATCAAATTTTCCACAACAGCCAAAATTATTTACCCCAGCTACAGCAAATGCACAAACATCTTTTCAACAATTTGGAAATCAACAAAGGCAAAATACAAATGTATTCAAGCCCCGAAACTTACCGCAACCAAAGCCAACACCAATGGACATAAGCTCCGGAAATACCAGGCAACTTTCGCGAGTTAGTTATTCCCAGCCGAGACCAACTTTTACATCAGAAGAATTATTTTACCACGACACACCAGAAGAAGAGCCAAACTTCGAAAATCCATTCGAAATCGACGCTCAAACAACCCAAAATTGTCAACCAGAATATGAAGGCTATGAAGAGTACCAACAGGAAGCTAATTATTTAGACCCGGAAGAAACACCGAATAATTATCATCAGGATTTTTCCATGGACCCTACGAGAACACCACCGACGTAATATCGTTAAATGTAAAACAAAATGTACACCTTCCCTATATTATCATACCGGAACTTCAAGCTAAATTAATGATTGACACTGGATCTGCAAGAACCTTAATAAATCCAAATTTAATTTACAAATACTATCCAAATCAAATTCGTATAGAACCATTTGCTATACAAACAGCGCACAATACTAGCTATCATAATGAAGTTGCTAATATTCCGTTACCTCCCACATTTAAAAAACAGGGCTATCATAAAGTATATCTATTTAATTTTAATCCTAAATACGATGGTTTAATTGGACTTGATCTTTTGAAGCAGTTAGGAGCCACAATTGATTTAAAAAATGACATGATAGTGACCTCAACAGCTAGAATACAAATTTATCATAATGAAATTCAGGAAAACGTGTGTTGTACACTAACACTTCAACCAAGAACGGAAACCGTAGTGCAAATACCCGTAAATACTAAACTACAGCAAGGAATTTTGGAACATCAGAATTTTGGACCTGATATAGAAATGCCAACAGCGTTAGTACAAGTTCAAAATCAGCAAGCATTAACAACACTGTTAAACAAAAGCGAAAAGCAAAAAATTCTAAAAATATCGAAACCGTTAAACCTAATACAAGTTGAACCAATCAAGAAACCTATACCAGTTAACAATATTAATAATGTTCCAGTCAATGTTAAGAAAATTCAGAGAGAAAACTTGAAAAACTTAAGATTAAAACACCTAAACGATGAAGAAATTACTCTAATTAGGAACCTGTGTGAGGAATACAAGGACATCTTTCATCATGAACAACTCCCTTTAACTTTTACCAACGAAGTCAAGCATGTAATAAGAACAACCGATGACATACCAATCTACACCAAAAGTTACAGATTTCCTGAAATCCATAAACAAGAGGTAAAACAACAAGTATCGAAAATGTTACAAGAAAATATTATTCGACCATCCTCATCACCTTGGTCTTCACCAATTTGGGTAGTACCGAAAAAGCAGGATGCGTCTGGAAAAACCAAGTGGAGATTAGTGATAGACTATAGGAAGCTAAATGAAAAAACCGTTGACGACAAGTTTCCTATACCCAATATAAGTGACATTTTGGATAAATTAGGAAAAAGTCAGTATTTCACAACTTTGGACTTGGCTTCAGGATTTCACCAAATAGAAATGAACCCATCGGATATTGAGAAAACTGCATTTTCAACAGATATTGGGCACTTTGAGTATAAACGCCTACCTTTTGGGCTCAAGAACGGGCCAGCTACCTTCCAAAAATTGATGAATAACGTTTTACGAGGACTCCAGAACGAAATCTGCTCAGTGTACCTAGACGACATCATTATTTATTCGGCTTCGCTTCAAGAACACATTCAGGACATCAAGAAAATTTTCCAACGTCTTAGAGAGAAAAATCTTAAAGTACAACTCGACAAAAGCGAATTTTTACGTAAAGAAGTAAATTATTTAGGTCACCAAATAACAGCGAATGGTGTAAAACCAGATCCAAACAAAATCATAGCAATACAACATTTTCCAATACCTAAAACTCGAAAAGAAATCAAAAGCTTTTTAGGGTTGCTAGGATATTACAGGAAATTCATAAACAACTTTGCGAAATTAACAAAACCGCTAACAAAATGTCTAAAGAAAGACGCTAAAATTGAGCATAATACTGAATTTATTAACGCATTCGAAACAGCGAAGCAAATTTTGACAAATGACCCAATTTTAAAGTATCCAGATTTTACAAGACCGTTTATACTGACAACTGATGCATCAAACGTAGCATTGGGAGCAGTATTATCTCAAGGTAACATAGGCTCCGATTTACCAATCGCCTATGCATCGAGAACCTTAAATGATTCCGAACAAAGGTACAGTGCAATAGAAAAAGAACTACTGGCAATAGTTTGGGCTACGAAACATTTCAGGCCATACCTATACGGACATAAATTTACCATAGTTACCGATCATCGACCACTTCAATGGCTTCATTCACTGAAAGAACCTAACTCTAAATTAGCTAGATGGCGAATCAAACTAGAAGAATTCGACTATAATATTGTTTATAAGAAAGGTACAAGCAATACGAATGCCGATGCCTTGTCAAGAATTCCAGCTAATCCTATTATAGCAGAGGATCAGGTATCATTAATAAATCACGCAGATGAAGAAATCGATAGATTAGTAGCAGAACTCCAAAGACTCGAAGAACTGAAAACACCAGAACCTATATCGAGTGTAGCAGCAAATCCACCCTCACCTCCGGATTTTGAAGACATGATACCTATAACCAGGATACAACTAGAAGAAAATTCAAATAATACCGTACATACACAAGAAGAATCCACAGCTACAGTAGAAATTTGCGAGAAGCCCCTAGAAACTCATAAAAATCAAATAATTTTTCAACCTGTATTTGGCATACCTTTTACGCCTAAAATTGAGAAAAAAGAAGAAAACGAAATAATTACAGTGCAAGTGCCAAATGAAAATTTAGAAAATTTTACTAAACAACTAGTAATTCATTATTGCAAACCAAGAACGAAGTATTTTTGTCATTTTCCTAACCAGCAATTTTATGAACAATTTTGTAAAATCGTGACGTCAATTATGAATAGCAATTCGCCAACCTTTTACAAATGTACATCACGAGTGGAACACTTAATGGACCCCGAAGGTAGAAAATTAACAATAAAAAATTATCATGAAGGAAAAACCAACCATCGAGGGATTAACATCACGGAAGAAGCAATAAGAAGAAAATACTACTGGAAAAGTTTAAAGCAGGACGTACAAGACTACATTAATTCATGCTATACTTGTAAAAAATCGAAATACGACAGGAACCCGACTAAAGCCCCATTAAATATTACAGAAACAGCAGAAAAGCCGTTTGAACAAATATTTATCGACACATTTCAAATTGACGGATCAACGTATCTAACAATAATTGACGCATTTTCTAAACTGGCCCAAGCATATTCTATTGAATCAAAAACAGCAACCATAATTGCCGAAAATTTATTAAAATTCTTTTCTCACTATGGCATACCCAGGAAATTAACATGCGACAATGGAGTAGAATTTAATAATAAAGTTATACAGGAATTTTCCCAACTTCATAAAATTGAATTACATTATTCTACACCTTATAATCACAATTCTCAAGGAATGGTTGAAAGACTGCATTCAACCCTAATCGAACATTATAGATTGCTACGAACCGAAAAACGAGAAAACCAGCCCCATAATCTTATGGCACATGCAATTGTCGCTTATAATAGCACAATTCATTCAACAACAGGATATTCACCATTTGAAATTTTATTAGGCCATACCGACAGTAGAAATCCATTTGACTTATTTTATGAAAAAGAATATTTCCAAAATTATGTAAAATCTCACCAATCTAAATTGCAAATAATTTACGGAAAAATTAAAGAAAAATTGCAAACTTCGAAAGAAGCTATTATCGACAAAAGAAACGCAAAAAGAAAAGATCCACAATTTAAAGTAGGAGACAAAGTATTCGCAAGAACCCACATTAGGAACAAGAAAAGCAATAAATACGACGGACCCTACACTATTCAAGAAATCACCCCCGAAAATACTTGTATATTACTGAATAATAAAAATCAAACAAAGAAACTTCACGTAAATGATCTGCTGCCTTTTGTTGCAGACGAAGACAACAGAAGTGTAGCTTCGACAAGATGCTCCTCGAATACTCGATCATCGCAATAATATCAATTGCATTTAGTTTTGCACTGGACCAGCCTAAATTCATCAACCTCGAAAATAATCCAGGACTCTATTACGACAAATTAGGAATTGCACAAATAAAAGAAATACAATGGACGCTAATAAAAACAATAGATTGTTCACCAATAATAACCGAATTACAGAAATTGGAAAATAACATTAGGAAAATTCAACTGTCATTTGAAACTCATGCCAACGGCGAAACCTACAAAACTGAGTTTCATAATTATCAAATAATATTGGAAGTATTATTACGAGAAAATCAAAGAAAAATCGAACACATATTTCCACATGAACGCAGTAAGAGAGGTGCAATCAATGGAATAGGAAATATTCTCAAATTCATAACAGGTAACCTAGATGCAGAAGATGGGGAACGAATCGAAAACGCCATCAATACACTACAGAAAAAGCAAGAAAATCAAGCTAATGTTATCATAAAACAAACTTCGTTAATGACACAAACAATAGAAAAATTCAACAAAACCATGCGGCAATTAAGCACCAATCAATTGGTATTACAATCAAGGATTCTGCAGCTTGAATCAGCGATCAAAACGTCTACGTTACACGAAACCGAGATGTACTCATTTATTAACATGCATTCGATCCAGTTACAAATAGCAGCATTATTAAACCTTTTATTACATATTTTAAACACTCTGGAGGAAGCCGTCACCTTTGCGAAATTGAAAACACTACATCCTTCAATAATAGAAAGAAAGGACCTAACACGAGAATTAGAAGAAATACAGAAAAATGCCTTGCCGTATAAATTGCCCTATTCTACATCCAAAGAATTAGTCGAGTACGAAGAGATTATCACCATCAAAGCGTACAGAAAAAATTACAGCCTTAATTTTATATTAGAAATTCCACTTTGTAATGATATCCAATATGAATACTATCACCT
>CALNHX010006605.1:0-86278 GCA_940337035.1 Agriotes lineatus
ACACTTGTATATCAGAACTTTAAAGTCAGCCAACATATGTAGTGACCCCAGCCCGGTACAAGCAAAATTACGAACAAGGCTCCAAAAACCCAAGAAGAAAAGTCCGTTGTACTGTAACAAATTAACTGTAGAGTAACTAGAAAACGAGAGCATCAAAATACTGTATCAAACAAGATTAAAAGCACACATAAACAATAACACGATACTAGAAGCCGACAATGTAGACTGACAAAAAATAAAATCGAATATACTTAACGCAGGAAACGAAGCATTAGACACACGAAAAATAAATTTTGCAGCGGAAACATAACAAGCCATGGTATTGTGATGACATAAAACAGTTAACAGAGAGAAAAAGGAAAACATACATAAAATACAAAACCATTAAAACCCCGGCTGAATACGAAGAATACAAGGTCAGAAACGAAGCAAGTGCAAGAGTCAGGCAAATAAAAACAGACTACTGGGAAGTATATACCAATCAACAACATCGGGATCAACGGGACAGCAAAAGCAAATATGGAGAATAATAAGAAATCAAAGGGAAGAATTAAGAGAATATTTACAAACAACGCATATTAGCAGAAATACAGGGGTTCACTATTTTAGAGAACTTTATTTGGGACAGTTGAAAACAAAAAATAGTGAGCTGAAAATAATCATAGATATGCAACAGAATGATATTGAATATACCATAAAAAATCTAAAGAATGGAAAAGCCCGCGGACCTGATGGTATTACTAACGAGCTGATAAAATATGGTGCAGTACATCTAACTACTGACATGTCAAAATTCTTCTTCTTCTTCTTCTTCCTCTTATTGTAGGCCAGTGGCCTGTTATAACCACAAAGTGGTTCTATGAGCCCTCTTTGCCCTTAGGCCGGGTAGGTGGCTAGCCTTGCCCGTCGAAATTGAGGAAGAGTTCCCTTATTAGGGGTTAACGACTACCACAGATGTTAGCGTGGTAGCCGGGGAGCGTACGATTTTAAAATCCATCTATAGTATCTACCGGGAATCGAACCCGGGCCGGCCGCCTGAGAAATTAATGAAGACAATTGTAACTGCTTCAAAAGTACCACAAGAGTGGAAAGAAAGCATAACGATTCCAATCTTCAAGAAAGGCGAAAAACAACTGCCACAAAACTATAGAGGAATCAATTTGCTTCACACTAATTTAAAGATAACGACAAAACTTATTTTAGGCAAACTCGAACAGTTAATCCATGTCGGGAAGAGCAACAAGGGTTTAGAAGAAACCTATCTTGCACCGATGCCTTAGACTAGGTGAGTTTTTTAAAATGTTACAAGGCAATATCTCGAAAACAGTTTCGAATAAATATTTTCATTAAATTTTAGTGAGGTAATAGGAAGATGGGGGGACATATTTAAACGTATATTTTATATTACCCCCCTTCTCTATTTTGAGGGGTAGGGGGTAATTTTGGAATTTAAATAGGATGATGTACTTTTGTTTATAAAATTCGAATCTAGTAAAAACTACGTTTGTGTACAAAACACTTTGAATTTGCTGTTTCGGTTACGGAATTATGATTAACTAAATTTTGATTAAATTTAAAAAGTAAATAAATTTTACGAATAAATCAAGTTTACTTATTTCAGAATTATAATTCGTTTCCATGGAAATGAGTTATTTTACTTAAGGCAGTTGAGAATTTTGACGTTTTAACGATTATTATTCTTTTTTATTTTATAACCTAATAAATCATAATTCCGTAACCGAAAAAGCAAATCCTAATATTGTTTGTACACATATGTAGTTTTTTTACGTAGATTCTAATTTTATAAACAAAAGTACATCATTCTATTTAAAATTCCAAAGTTACCCCCCACCCCTCAAAATAGAGAGAGGAGGTAAATGTCAAAAATATGTTTAAATATGAATGAGACGGCTTTTCGAATTCTCCCAAGCTTGCAAGAAATTTGAACTGAGTATATCGACCACTAAAACAAAACTACTTACTGTACATGAAGAACCCTTGCGATGCAAATTAGAACTTTCAGGGAAAGTCATCGAACAAGCGATGAACTTTAATTACTTAGGAACACAAGTGACAAGTAATGGAATATTAGTAAGAGAGGTCACACATCAAGCCGAAAAAGCTGCCAAAGTTGCAGCATGTCTATGCTTTTTGGCATAACAATGGCAGGAATCAAAGGTAAAAATATATAAAGCTGTGGTACGACCTATAATGACTTATGTAAGCGAAATTCCTCCTGACCACTAAAACCAAGCAAATAGTAGAAACAACAGAAATGCAAACTAAGAAAAATAACACGCATCAAAAAATCAGATCATATTAGAAATGAAGAGATTATAGAAGATATTAGAAGCTGGGTCATGAGTAGACGAAATGAATGGAATGAGGACAGAATGACGGAGGATAGATTAGTGAAAACAGTCAGAGACAATAAACTTTCAGGAAAGATATCCCCAGGAAGACCTATAGGAAAAGATGGAGGGAATTGTTGGAATAAATAGGTTATAACTTATACGGAAGAAGATGAACAAAACTTGCAGTAGCTAATTATATCCCTAATTGATTTATATTACAAAAATTGAGAATAGTGCATTACGCAACTATGTAGTTTAGAAAAGTGATGTTTTACTGAACAAATATGGTGGGTTTAAGTTCGAGCATCAGCGTGTACAGCCAGTCGAGTGTAATAAAGCACTTTTCTAACGCGGTCCGCCTACCATTTTATAGCATTTCATATAGAAATATAAAATATAGATTTTTTTTATACAAGTGACATTAAATGTCAAAACATAACCAAGCTGAACAGAACTCGTCTTTACGTAGTGGAGCACAATAAGCAGCTTCAGTTGATGTTTGCGTTTGGTAGTACTGAAGTTTATTGTTGATGACACTAAATATTTGTTAAATTCGAGGTTAGCAGGTTAGGCTTTGTAAGTACCACATTACTCAACAATTTTAAATGAAGAAATGTACTATTACCATTACCATATATGAAATGGGATAATATTTATTTGACAAACAAGTGTGTTAATGAGAGTGATTAATAATCGAGACATTTTTTAAATTGTTGAGATTGCTAATCGCCGTTTAATACATGAGCTAGTTGCAATATTTTTCTATTGAGTGTATTTTATTAAATTGTAGAAAATGTAATTATATTCCAGGACAAAAATATGACACTTTGATTACATATACTAATTAAATCGTTTATAAATAGAAAATCATTCGTTAATAGGGATCGTTAGTAAATTATTTTATCTACATTAATGAAATCCATAAATAGACGATCAACGGAAAAATATTTTATATGACATAGTATTTAAGGGAAATTTTGTAATAACTTTACCGCAGATTATTTGTGAAAGACTGCATTGCGTCTTCCATATAGGTATTGTTTTCATATTTTGATAATATTTCACTTCAAAGTGAAGTTTTTTTTTCATTAAATTCTACCCTAGCTCTTTTCATCGGGTTGATTTATTATATTTTAGGTAACCAATAAAGTTAATGCAAACAAAAAATATTTCATATAAAAACCAGTAATTTATATCAAGGTACTTGTATAAGAATCGCAGTAGTCTGATGATATATCCCATATATATCAAGTTTTCTTAAATTTTTATTCGCTTCTTATTTTCTTAAATTATTCTTTACATGTATTGTAGAATAGCACAAAATATATATTTGTTGGATCAGTACAATATACATGTTAAAAAATGTATGTTTAAATTAAATTATTTAATCAATCAAGTCGCTGGATAATATCACAAACGTAATTTTATGTTACAAGGTGTTAGATATATTTCTTGGTGCTAACACTTAGATATATTACTAAACAATAGATCAAGGTTTTCTATAAGCGAACTTTCGCAAGAATCACTTGAATTGATACAACAAATGTAATGTTTCAATAAGAAGTTTATAATTTCTTCTAAGGCTATTTGGTGAGCAACAATTTGTTAATATATAGTTCGCCACTATTGTTGAGATCTTCCTAATTGAATCTTTGCTTAATTATTACATATTTCTTTCTTTCTTATGCGTACGTTTAGATCTCCCATTAAATAATGTAACCTTCCGAGTGTATGTCATCTGCCATCTATTTGTTCTTCTTTTTCTTGTCGGGGTTTGCTTATATCTGGAGCATATACCTCTATTCTATGCAGTCGTTGTTTGCATTCGTTCATTGTAAGTACAATATTTTTCATTTGTATAGGTGTATAGGTGATACTTTCGATATTGTGCTTATACCAGGTGATTATAAATGCTCTTCCATTAAGTTGCCTTTGAAATATCTGTTGTGTGAATAATATGTTAGTGGCACTGTAAGTCTATGTCAAATTCGAGGTTAGCAGGTTAGGTTTTGCGTCGGTCTGTCTCAAAACTGACAGAAAACCTAACCTGATAACCTCGAATTTGACATTAGACTTATAGTGCCACCAACAGATTATTCATACAAAAAATATTTCAAAGGCAACTTGATGGAAAAGCATATATAATAACCCGGTATTAGGTGAATTAACATTTCTACACCTTCCTTAGGGTCTGTCGTTGCCAGAATATGCCATTATGTGAACTCCGTAGTCTCTGGCACCTTTACCTTTTTTGTGTCAACAATGAGCATATATCTATATTGCGTTCTTTTATTTTATTATCTATTTCTTGATCCCAGGTGTTCCAGGAATATTTGTTCCAATTTGCAATAATTATTGTACTGATTTACCAATATGTCGTTAACCTTATTGCTTGCCTTGTCGAACCGAACTTTACCCGAGCTTGGAACCGGCACAGACTCCGATGAACTACTCAGTCCATTCATCAGAAATCTCAGATTCTAGACCAACTTTGAAAAGGAAGCAAGAAATAATAGAGGCAAAGGAAAAGCTGAGCATTGACACTCGAAGAGAAGAAAGTGCAAGAACGTTGTAGGCACATAGACTAAGCAGGACGATAACAGGTAGCAATATATCAGATGAAGACAATAGAGAACCAACCTGGAAAAAAACGACTGAAGAGGCGTACAGCAAGAGTGAAATACAAACTAAAACAATACAAGTACCAAAGCTATTAGATGAAGAAAAGAAAAGAAAATTTGGACGTACATTAACAAATAAGAAATAAAAACAATATGACAAAAATAACAAATAAAAGAAGAATATGAGAGAGTTTTACAAAAAATATGGGAAGGTATCTGACCGGGTCACAAACGTAACTATGGAAAATTATCTACATTAAAATAAACCGAAGTGCAGTTCACGACTTCACGTAACAATAAAATTACTAGAGAAGAATGACAACGTTACTTCTAAAATTAGAGAAATAAACCGAATAGAGTAAACACTAACTTTAATAATAGAAAAAAGCAAACGATTAGGTCATTAAAAAACCAGAAATTTGCTGGAATAGACAGTATCATAAATGATCAGATAAGGAGGAGAAAAAAAACTGCCAAGAAAAAGGATTACAGACTGATACATCACCAGATCGTACCAGAAGAGTGGAAATTAAGTATTACTATTCCCATATTTAAGAAAGGAGAGAAACAAGTATCATAAAATTACCGAGAAATCAGTACAGTACTAAAACGACAAGAATAATTTTACTGAAGCTAAATAATTACATAAATCTTAACGAAGAACAGTTCGCTCTTAGGACGAATAGGTCAACAACAGGCGCACTATTTACACTCACACAGATATGTGAAAAGGCTGTCGAATACCCTAAATCTTATAGGTACGTAACATGTTAGGTACAATTATAATTTAAACTGGATCAATGTGTTCAACCTGTAGAATTTACGTAATATTTTAAGTGTATATAATAGTTATTTACGTGGCAAGCTTAGTAAATTAGCCTTTATGGGCGAGCCGGATAATTTGCAGGGAGAGCGACGTAGGAGCGAGCTCTGTAATCCGGTGAGCCCCAATAAAGGCTAATTGCAAGCGAGCTGCGTACAACGATTTATTTCCTCTTGGGGAACATCCTAAAAATTTATATTAGTGATTATTAGAAAACAAGGTGCTTGTAAAGTCGCGATGACAGCACTTTACAGGCTCCTGGCCTGTAAAGACTCTTTTACAGGAGAGTTCAGACGACAGTAACACTTTACAGACACCTGGCCTGTAAAGACTGATTTACCGAGTCAGTTCAGACGACAGTAATGACCGTTAACAAGTCAAGAGGATATAAAAGAAATGTTCTAGTCAATAAACTAATGCAGTTAGATATCTTTCTGCGTTCACGAACCACTGCTAAACGGATCCAAGTCTTTACTAACCTCCTTATGTGAAACTGCACAAGGCCGTTTGGCACACCATCCTCTACCAACGGGACCAAGTCTTTACTACCCTCCTTATGCGAGACTGTATAAGACCGTTGGCCCTTCATCCTTCTACATTCCTGCATCCGAAAGAATTATCCTGTAACTGTCTAAGCCACCCAAAATTAAAACATACAGTCCATTACAAGCTCCACCCTGAACATTGGTACCGTTTTCTTCGTGATGTGGCAAAGTGTTCCGATAGGTGAAATATATCAAATACCATTTTGCCAGAGCCAGTCTTTTGCCGGCACTATGACACATAGCGTCGATTTGATGAAAAATTAAATACGCTGAAGAAAATTATACGAAAACCTACCTTACAAAATTTCAATCCTATATTTTAATAGTATTCCAGTTGCCCTAGTTCACTGAATAGTTAATTTTTAGGATGATTATTCTTAATATTATTTAGTTTTTTCTTTAATAATTATTGAACACCCATAGAAATAAATAACGATAAAAAGGTTGCTTACAATCGAGTAGCAAGTGTGTTAGCTAAATGTCAAGCTCGTCTGTCACTCGGAGTGGCGTGGAGTAGTGAGTATTAGAGCATAAAGGTATACGAGATTTTGACTTCAAGCTCGCATTTAGCCGGGCTTATTCATCAAAGCTCTCGTGTCGCGCTTAAATTATAATCGAATCGCAGTTCCTAAAAGCGACCTTACGGCAGGCATTTACGTTTCAAAAGCAACGCCGTGCCTCTTTTATTACAACTATTAACATCGGATTAAAGCTCGACAAGCTTTAGATTGCGTCATTGGATTTGCCTTTGAATTAATTGGATGTTCTCGAGAGAAATACTTTTCCATTTTAATTGCTAGTTCAAAAAAATCATTGGGTAGTACGAGGGTAGGCGTCACGCACTTTTAGGCATGGCAAAAAATGTTAGGTACTTCATTACAGTTTAATTTTTTTAGGATTTATATTTTACAAGCTTTGGCCGCATGAAGTTAATGAAATTTTACCCTTTACCTGAAATATACGCGTAAGCTAAGTGATTGATTCTTGGATACAAAAATTGCAATTTCGAAAGTTACTTGAAGTTAGTTCGATCGATAGTCGGAGAGCTATCGCCGCCATTTTGTCGTAAAACAACAAGAAACGCGTTTTTACAAATATGTCGGGTTTCTGTGGTCAAAGAATGAAAACGATTCTTATCGATAAGATTAAATATTCAATTTCCAAGATATTTATTTAAAAATTTCGCAGACTTTACACCAAACCTGTGCAGTTTGGATACATATTGGCAAGAACTTTTTTACTTCACTCGTCTGAAAGACGAAGGAAGTATTGTAATCACGAAAAAATCAGCTTCCGAGATTTTTCAGATCTTCATGTTTCAAGGTCCGTAGATGACGAAAAAGAGGTTTTCTCAATTCCGTCAGTCTGTCTGTCTGTGTCTGTCCGTCCGTCCGTCTGTCTGTCGGGTTGTCTGTCTGTCTGTCTGTCTGTCTGTTGGCAGTATAGCTCAAAAACTATTTATCGGAGGAAGACGATATTTTGCATAGGTACATAATACGAGTATACAGTACTTTCGTAAAGTAGCGGATAAATTCATTAAAAGTTCAAGGAATAACTTTTGGAAAAAACGCTCGGACCCGTCGATTTTTATTTTTATTTGAGCATTTTTTGAAATAAAATGCATACATACAGGGTGCCCCGCGTATGAGGTATGACGTTGTCGGTTTTTTTTAATGGAAACCCCCATTTTTTATTACGGAATCTGAAAGAACGCATCCTTTTACTTACGCTAAACTAATTTTTGCGGATAGGTCACATTACAAAAAATTTAAAAAAAAATTGCAAAATACTAAATTTTATTTTAAGAAGTATGATTTTACGCTTTTATCAATGTCAGCAACCAATAAAAAAACATGTCGGTCGTCTTGGCTACTGTCAGGTAGACAACGGTGCACGATTTGTACATTTAATTTAGTTGTTTTTGAAATTATTATTGCAACTAAATTTAGTATCTTGCAATTGTTAATTGTTTTCCTTGATCATCTGATCTATACTCAAAAATCAGCTTAACGTAAGTAAAAAGATGCGTTCTTTCAAATTCCGTAATAAAACAAGAGGGTTTCCATTTAAACAAAGCATTGATAACGCCATACCTCATACGCAGGACACCCTGTATGTATGCATTTTATTTAAAAAAATGCTCAAATAAAAATAAAAATCGACGGGTCCGAGCGTTTTTTCCAAAAGTTATTCCTTGAATTTTTAAGGAATTTATCCGCTACTTTACGAAAGCACTGTATATCTACCTCGCATGATACGGGTACAATTTCATACAAATATATATTGAGTGAGCACCTTAAAAACATAAAATTTTGTTTATTTTTGTGTTAATTTTGAAATAAAAGGAAGTGATAACTTTCGCATAGGTCAGGCTTTACATTTCCCGAAATTAAGACTCAAACGATAAAGGATAATGTCACAAAAGAGTAAAAATGTTTCAACCATAACACCGCGCTCTTCAAGATAGGCGCGCGCCGAACTATCTGGAAGAAACTCGGTAGCGCAGTTGGTATTTCGCTGCAGATACATCCGCTGCGGATATGCGGTTAGGATCGAGCAATCTGCAGAGCTGCAGATGCGGCGGGTTCAAACCCCAGCGGGCTACATTTGTTTTTATTTCAAAATGTATTTAATTTATTAGAAACGTGAAGATATTGTTACTCCTAACTTAATTTGATTTTTAAAATTATTTAGTGTCACAATGTCCACGAGGGAAGTTCTGGGTAAAGCCTTTTACAGATTTTTACTATAAACTTTCAAATCCAAGAATAACCGGGGAAGTTATGCGCGTCCTATTACTCGACACCCTGTGGCCGCCATGACGAAATAATTAAATTTGTGGGAGAATTTTATAATGAGTAATATTCATAATAAATATTTTCGACAATGGGCCGTTAAAAATTTAATTTAATTAACTAAGCAAAAATTTCTTGTAATTGTTCACCTCCGTTAGCCACAGCTCGTAAAGTGTAAGTCTTAGGAAAAATCTAGAGAACCAAAAGAGAGTTATTGTGAGTTGTTTGCACTTTTATGGCATCATTGCGGCTGTGGCAGACATCGGGACAAAGGGGAAATCTGTATCTCTACTACAACTAACCCAAGATTTAGAACACTAAAATATTTTCGAACATTTAAAATTATATATCAGTTTTTTCTGTCCTATAAATTTATAAGAATTTTAAGTTTATTTGTTGTCAGTTTTCAAGTGGTATACTAGGTTTGTCCGACAATTATGCGACATTATGTAGTTAGGTCCACTGTGACATAAGCATTTCTGCATATTTCTTAACGCTGACCCTAGTTATCTACTTTACCTGTACTTTTATCTAAAAGCTACTTAATGGCTATGCAAATTTAAAAGGACACAGGGGTTTTTATTTGCCAGGTTGAGTGCAGTTGTGAGTTTGGTTTGGCATTCTTCCTCCTCCAGTTATGTAATGTTTCCTGGTTTTGTTAGACCCCTATGAAAGCGTTATTTTCAATAATTAGCTCTGGTATATTTACCTATCTCAAATCAAGTGTTTACTTTGGCGTTTGGAGATTAGGTGTATACTAATATTCCGTTCGTGATTGTTAGTTTATGTGTTAAGATTGGATCCCTGAAACAGGCAGTGTCTCTTGTCCCACTAGTGTGAATTTATTTGTAAGGTCATTCCCATTATGACATTATTTGGCATTATCTGGTCATGATCATGGTCTGTGCATATTATCTCCTACTGCCTTAGCCTTTTCAAGCGTTTTTTTTTTAAATTGGATTTTTCGAGAATTTATCATGTTGCCGGCGTGAGTTTTAGAGCGGTTACTTAGAAACTTTCTTCAACGCGTAGGTTTTTTCGGTTATTTCGTCCCACTGTAGTAGTGCAACAGCTTATCTGTTTTATTTTATTTTTAGTGTGAAGAAGTTCGGGCTGAACTTGTAAAAGCAAACCATCGAAATCTTCGAAGATATCGCTTCTCGCATTTGCAAGAAATTTCATATTTAATGGTTGCTGCATTTTCGTTATTTTTTCAATCCTTTATCGTTGGTTAGTTATATTAAATCTGGACAAAACACAAGCTGGTGGATTAATAGAGATAACGTTTTTATGATGGTTTTTGATCGGTCAGCAACTCCTTACTACACTACTTACGATTGGAGATTGGTCGCTAAGCCGATTTAAACCCGAATACTTCTTTTTACTTAGAGCTTTTTGCTTGTATTTATGGATGTTGGCATTTATGGATTTTCCATGCATTCTTGAATTTACGGCATTTGAGTATGAATTTCTACAGTGGAGCTTCTAGTTGCAATTTTAGCCTCTTTTTGGATTCTGTTCTCATAGGACGCAGAATTCGACAGATGAGCCACAACCTTGCTGTAATTCAAACAAATATTTTGCCGCAATTCAAAATATATTATCGCCAATAAGCTTATGAACTGACGATATTTAAATTTTAGTGTCTATTTCGGATTTACCATTTATTGATGTATTAATTTAGTAGTGATTATATGTGTATTTCCCACGTACCTTACTTTCCAAGTTAAAATATAGACGTTATATTGTGAACGCTTGGTGTACACGTCGCTGGTTTGGTATTGAATTCACTTCAATTCCTTACGTACCTGGTCTTTAGATATCATAGATTCAATATTTTACTGCTGTACGAGGAACTGTCCTCTTATGTAATTTGTCTGCATTTATTGGAAATAAATATCACGCCGCATTTATGTATTGTCTTTTCTTTATATAACAGGTTACAGCTCATCTAAGAGTCTAATGAGAGTCTGCGCCTGATAAATGTATTTTTGAGATATCTCTTCAATGTAAGTTCCGACTTAGATTCGTGAGTTGTTGAATAATTAAGTTGGTGGTGCCTGTATTTGGTTTTATCATTTTAGTGTTAATCCATCCCTCCTCCGGTGTAGCTCAGCTGGCCCGTTGAACACTATTGGTTACGGATTATTTTAGGTATTCACAGCTCGCTATCCTGCTTACATTAAAGCGTTGCAAAATTATCATTAGTTCTTTTTGTACTTCTGTCTATTAGAGCTTTCAGCGGTCACAAAAAAAATAAATAGCTACTCTCGAACAACGGTGCCTCAGTTCCTTTCAAACTACTCCCTTTGGGAAGTCGCAGCCTTGTACCAGCGTTTCTTCTAGTTTTGTTTTGGGAATATCAATAATAGGAAGCTATATCAAGGCTGAGGACGTGACTAATGGGATGTTTGCCGAAAAAATACTGTATAGTACGCAATGAGTGAATGGGTGCGCTCCCTTGGTCAGCTGAGAGTCACCGCTTTCTCAAAGATGAGACTGCTCTTCTCCTTGCTGCATCTCCCAATCCTCTCAAAACTCCCAGGTAGTATTTCTTGTTCACCATCTAATCTTATTGACTACGTATGATGAAAAACACGTCGTGATTAATAAAGAAAACAGTGAGCATTGTCTTGACATCGGTTTACCCTTGATGCGCACGCAAATGTTCAATGTTTGGCAAAATTTGATGCAAATTTACTACTGAACACATTCGGTTATTGGAAAGAATTCTGAAATCCGACTAACACACGTTTAATACCTCACTCCACTGTGTATGACAGTAGACAGAATGGCTTCAGGATAATGACGGTGTGGCATGTACACGAAGATTTCCTCTAATCTCTAATATACCTCCAAATTCTGTTGCCACGAAAGACCCAATTGAGGAGACATTGTTTTTGGTGTGATACTTACGGGACCAGCCTCGTACTTTACAAAAAATTACCCCCCCCCCCCCCCCAATTCTCCCAGGCTTTTATTTATGCGGAAATCAGTTTTCACTGAATTTCGTTTTTACATCATTCGTTGCGTTTTTACTGGCGAAAAATATCCATCTTTGACCGCCTATAAGGGGTTGTAACTAGTTAATTCACAGCCCTTAGAGTCCTATTTACCGTTTTTCTTAGTTTAACGAGTAGAATAAACTCCGATATCTGCCGATGCAATTTTGTACCTCTCTGTATAATTAATTGGTGTTTATACATTTTCAATTGCAAATCGCCACTGGTTCATACATTCATTCATGCGTAGCGTTAACCTCTTACCATTCAGTGTCAACAATCACTCCTACCGTACTCGATGTCCTATTTAAGTACGTTCTGAAAGTGAAAATAATTTGGAATTATCAAAACGTTTTCTGCATTTTAAAGTAATGGCAATTGCCAGCCGTAATAATAAGGCATTTTTCAAAACTGATATCACCGTTACTGCTACATATCGTGTTAAATTCCTACGCAATTTCCTTTATATACTTGGGAAGTGCGAGCCGCCACTGGTGTAAAAACATTAAAAATGGCTCAAGAAAATATTAGAAATAACACACCAAGTTAAAATGTTGTCAACCAGAACTGGGAGAAGCATGCATAATACATTGTTCGCGAAACACATTTCCTCTGGATAAGAGGTTCATTTGAAGTTCACGCGTTTTGCAAAAAGGGCGCTGTGCCTCGGCGAAAGCTCCCCCGCGCAGGACGTCTCAATTTAGTATTCTGGCGGCGAAGTGCGCCCCGAGAACTTTTTCGATTATCCCACTCAAGTTCATTTCGTTACGGCATATCCGGTGCATTCGTAAACATTCAAATGATATCTCGAATATAAAACTTTTATGTCTTGTTTTCGAGTCTTAACCAAATTACGCCCGACGACTAAATTAACTGTAATTGAAATTTCCATGCACAAAGTGTAACGACTCGTCGCTAATCTCGATGGGTCGAATCGCATGGTTGATTTGCAACTTATCAGAACGGCTGCTCTGCCGAAGAAATTTGTTGCTTCCGTAGTTTCGCTTCCCGCATCTCCAAGCTAATTAGCGTATTTTTCCTGCGATTCTCGTTCCGTCCCTCTTGAGATTCATTAGCGGAGTTGTTTGGTTTTGCTAATTGACGCCAATTCCATATAATAACCGGCTTGCTAGCTTCAACTAGCGTTTAAGGGCAGAATTGATTAATCGGAAAACCGTTTAATCAGAACGGGAAATCTCAATTTATAAACGGAACTGTGCAGAACAAAAATTATTGATACGAGGGAAGTCGATAAAATTACGAGACTGCACTTTGTATCGTTGGGTAAATATGAATGTATCAAAATTTATTTCTCGTACCATCTTACAAAAATTAAAATCAACTTTACTTTGGCACTTAAATTTAGAATCCTTAAAGTATCTGACCACTCGTTGGTTCAAAAGAATATAAACAAACCATATCGAACTCTTCGAAGGAAATTCCTATTCATTATGTCTTTAAAAAAGCTTCGATATAGTCACAATATTAATAATAATGACGTGAAACCTTCGAACCAGGAGTCAAGTCAAATTAAAAATATAAATATTTTCCCTATATTAACAATTTAACCAACACACTCATAAACGGTCTTAAATATAGATATAAACACTGCAGAGTAGTGTTCTCTCAAATAAAAATCTGCTCTTACAACTAATGGATAAATAAGACGCCTACAATGCAGAAGTGTTATATTATATATAACCTTGACTGTCTTGACTCTACAAAGTGTTACGTGAGCCAAACATCTCAACAAATGAAAAATTGAGTTAATCAGCACAAAAGTGACTCAAAACTAAAATCGAAAGAAAAACCCAGTGTTCTTGCATCTCATGTTCATTCAGCTAAACACAACATTAACTTTCAAGACATGCTGGACAGCGATGATAGTTATAACAAACCATTTTCCAAGACATGTGTCATATTAGGAACAATAACTGTATAAATTTCAAGGCCGACGTTGAAAATATAAGTAATATCGATACCTTATTAACTTTAAACCTACGTATTTCAACAACTAAGCTGTCTGTCATTTTCAGTAACCTTGAAGGGTGAGACTAACCCGACAAAGTTTTTTCGAAGATACGCTCTTAACCAAATCACAAGTGAAAGTCAGCACTCCCGCACATTCCAACGCTATTTATTCTATCTGAGCGTGTCCTATGCGACGAATCAGGTGTCAACTTCAATAGAGCGTAAAGATCAGAGTGGAGGATGAGACCTCCGTCTTTGTTCAAAATTTTATTTTTTTGGTTCTTAAAAATGATCAAACTTTCAAACGAATTTACCTGCTTTGTTAAAATTAACGCCTTTATAATTTTTGGATCAGTTTCCGTAATACTATGACTTGTTTCGTAAATATGTTGAGCAATACTAGATTTTTCGAACCTTCCATAACGATAATACTGACATTACAATGTAGACATCCCCTTTGTTATGTATTACATTACTTGTTCATGACTTTTGAAATTCTCCTGTACACTGACGATTGAATATTCCCGTTTGTTACCGTTTGGTAATTTTTAAGCTAGTTGCCATCCAAAAATTAGTCATTATACAGTATTATTCCTTGGACAAAAATAAGAAAAACATCTTCATATTCTGTCTAAGAGCTAGTGGTATATCCTCCAGCAAGCCTGGAAGTATTTCAGTAAGGAAATGTAGATAGCCTTCGGCATTTAATCTGTTAATCTATGTGGTCCAAATACTATTGTTCATATTATTCCCAACCAATTTTTTTTTGTGAAAAACGATGTTGGTGCCCAAATGATCGTATATTATAAGGATTTTCGTGTACCCACTCATGTAAATTATTACTGTTAAATAATCCATCTATTGTGAATATTGCTTTATCCGTGTACAGGATAATTATTGTGGAAGATTGGCTGTTCTTGAATTTTAGCTAAAAACCAATTGCAAAGACTGACTCGATGAAGATAATTTCCAGGCAATAAATGGTGTACTTTACAAAGTCTGTAATAGTTATTTACCTAACAAGTTCGGGAAGGTAATTTTCCGGAATGGGCACTTCGTTTGCAGCATGACCGAAGGGAGTGCTGCATGTAGTGCGAATTCGGGAAAATTCTTCCCGAAAAAGTTAGGTACAATGTTTTTGTAACGAATAACTGAAAATATAAAAAACATGTTTAGTGTTTTACTACTTTACTGAGTTGACAGCTTAGTAAATCACTAAACTTTTATACGTATCCTACGCACCTGTTAGCTTTTCTCGACGTTTAAAGCGTCTCTGATGTTTGGAAGCGCAATTAAACCAACGAACGGCAATTATGAAAATTTACAAAGAACACACAATTACCCTAGTTTTTGTTGGAAAGTAAAAAGCACCCCAGTGGGGGAAAAGTAACTTTCGGCGCATCGGGAATGACCAGGAAATATGAATTTTGAAGTCACGAGTACAAAAACTTGATTGTAGTTTGCCTTTTGAAAGGAATACAGCTTTTCGAAATATTGGCCTTGCATAAACGAGTTTCCTTTTGAATTGCTGCCCTAAGCAACGAAACCCAATTAATTACTCTACAGTTTATCAACCAGTCGTTCGATACTGTCTCGCTGTTCTAATTTTTCGCCTTTTAAAGTAAAATCGATTTTCCTGAAGGATTTCCTTTGAACCAGACAAGAAGTTAAGCATATAACAGACTTGCTGAAAGCCATTGCGATACAATAGCTACAGCACTGCTTTGAACTAAAAAGGTTCCCGAAATGAAGAGATGTTCAAAGACCGAAAGGAGACCAGGAACAAAGAAAAAGCTGTGGGAAAGTTTAAAATAATGATTCATAAATGATTATTGTACCAGCACACTCTGTATATTTAAACCTATAGAGAGAAGTACGATAAATAGCAGTATTTCAAAAGAAACAAAGTGCCACCTTATATATTGCATAATATATAATTGATAAGAATGAAATAAGGGTAAGCAATAGTGATGGGCCTATCCGAAATGAATAATCGGAAGTTTCCGATTGTTCAAAAAATCGGAAGGTTCCGATTATATCTGAACGTTTCGGAACTTTTCGGAATTCGATTATTTTACTATTCGGAACACAAAATGAGAAAACGAAATGCCAATTTGAACTAAACGGAATACGGAATGTTGTGTTGACTCACTTGACTGCTATATGCTGGTGAATGGCACTAATGGTAGTGGTATTTCATAGATTAATTATTAGATAGTAAAACTTACAGACTTCAAATTCATGTATTGTTTTATACTATCTATTATGTACTTGATGTGCCATTAAACTTTAAAATATCACTACCATTTTCCGAAAGTCTATTAAGGTAACTACTGTAGTAATTTGAAAAAATATTTTATTTCCTCTTATATGCCACTGTGCGACTCAAACTCATAAATTGTTTTACTGGCGGTCCTACAAACCCAAACAATAGATGCCAACGCAGATAAAGGCTTACGGTGTGACGGCGAGTGCTCTCGTCGCAAATTTGCACGCACTTCATCTTCCTTTCGCCTGTTGTTTCGCTCGTTTGCTCTTGCTTGCATTTACGGAATGTAAAATAATCGGATGATATTCCGATTTTATAAACATTCCGAAATGGAACATTCCGATTATTGAAATCATCCGATTATGCCCATCACTAGTAAGCAACCTGGAGAAGGATTTGTGGTTTTATGTGGCTGGCGAGCCTGGTTTTATTGAGGAGATCTAGATTATAATTTACTATACTATGCAAATTGGGCTAATTGTGCAGTTAGGTACTGCAATAAAAAGTGGTAAATAACGGTTCATTAGCAACCTTCCATACTTTGAACCGATAATCCGTCTCCAGCTAAAAACTATTATATTATTCTTATGTGATTTACTTTTGCTTTTACATGTTCACACGGTGTATGTAATCGTTTTAAAACATATTGCTATTAGTACAGGCGCCAGGGAATTTTTACATGCAATTCTTGGTACCTGAATTTTGTGTTAATGGGTGGGTGGGGGGCTATGCTCTGAGTCTAATTTTAAGTTTTCGGATCGATCGGAGAAATTGTTTTTCCGCAATATCGGAAGAAGTGTTGAAAACGGTTTTTCAGCAATTTCTCGTTTCCTGTTGCTCTGGCACTGGAATTGCATCAGTACAAGTTTGTAGTTTATGGAATTCCCCACAACTTTTGGCAATGCCTTTTTCTCGTGCGCTCAACAATTTAAAAGTATAAATATATAAATCCAAGAAATTAAGGGTTGAAATGGGTTTTACGTAAATATATCGCTTTCAGTTAATCCTACGATAAAAAATACTCTTATATTTTTTGTAGAACAACTAATTTGCATAAAATTTGTGTATGAGTATTTTTCCATTTGGACAATTATTTACCGTTCTACAGCGCCGCAAATGTCGCAAGTCACGTAAACCGTACATTTAGTGTGCACTTTCGAACGGCCCTGTTCCTTCGAGTGTGTCGCACCAACTGTTTTCCACACCACCTTTGAGGTACAGCTTGTGGCGCGTTTTCTTTTACGTGGTCTCCCCTATAGGCCTAATCCACGAAGTGTATTTCTACACTTCCCTTGGTCTTTTTAATGGGCCGTTTCTGCATCGTCAATTCCAATCATTGCATAATTGTTGATTTTGTCGCCCTTGTTAAGTTGTGTTTCCGTTGAAACAAACTCGGGAAGAGAAAATATGTCATCGTCGCAGCTGGTGTGGTATTCGTCTTCAACTGTAGCAAGCATTCTGGAGATTTCTTGCACGTTCTCACAGAATTCCCCGGCGCATATGGAGCAAATCGGTGCACTTTAATCCCGGTTTGCGGCAGCCACAAGCCTTTCCACATTTGGTCTTACACCCGCATGAAATTAATTTAATTATTGCAGTAGGCGCGGGAGGCTCAGTGCTGGCACCGGTGTAAACGTACGGCCACATTTCTTCCAGCCCCATCTTTCCGCGGGTAGAGTGTCATTTCCAAGCCAGGATTGAACTTGATGGTATGTCCGGAATGCGTGCATACTGGCCGTGTCTTTTGTAGGTGGCAGGGATGCCAGAGTAAACGTTGACTTCGCAAGGGATTTCGCGAAGTGTTTGTATCGCAGCAAGTTGATTGACTTGTCTTTATGGATGTCTCCACCGTACAACGCAATAAAGAATTGCTCTCCCGCTAATGCGATGATATCCGCGTCTACATCTTTCTGTACAAAGTGATTCACTGCAGATTCCAGGCTAGGTGTCTTTTTAGGGTTTTAAGAAATTTCACTTTTCCCTTACCGTAAGCAGCCGATGTTGTGTCACAACCAGAAAATGCATGCAAAAACAAGATATGCTTTGATACAGCATCGCCGTGTTTCCCGCATGATTTATCCTTCGTATTCAGTTTTCCGGGCTTGCAAAGAAAAACACACTACAGTCTAGATTCAAAAAATTAATCAAATAACAGAATAACTGAGTTTACTGTTCTTCACATGGTGAGTCGTGAATCGTTCATTTTGAATATAAATTTTTATTTTGTTTAAGTTTAGTGACACTCTACCCACGGGAATATGGGGGCTGAGAGAAAAGTGACCGTACGTTTACACAGGTGTCTAGCACTGAGCCTCCCGCGCCTCTTGCAATAATAAAATTAATTTTATGCGGGTGCAAGACCAAATGTGGAAAGGCCTATGGCTGTCGCAAAGCGGGTTTAAAGTGCACCGTCATTTGCTTTCCGCCGGACAATCCTGTGAGAACGTGCAGGAATTCTCCAGAATGCTTACTACAGATGTTGACGAATATCACATCAATTACGACGACGACATCTTTTCTCTTTCCGAGTTCTTTTCAAAGGAAACACAACTTGACAAGGGCGATAAAATCAACGATTCTGCAACGAGTGGGATCAACGATGCAGAACCCGGTTCATCAAAAAGACCATGGGAAGTGTGAGACTGTTAGAAATACACTTCGTGGAGTAGGCATATCGGGGAAACCACATAAAAAGACGCGCTACAAACTGTACCTCAAAGGAACAGGGCCGTTCGAAAGTGCACATTAAATGTACGGTTTAAGTGACTTGCGACATTTGCGGCGCTGTAGAACGGTAAATAATTGTCCAAATGGAAAAATACTCATACACAAATTTTATGCAAATTAGTTGTTCTACAAAAAATATAAGAGTATTTTTTATCGTAGGATTAACTGAAAGCGATATATTTACGTAAAACCAATTTCAACCCTTAATTTCTTGGCTTTATGGGGTAACAACTTTTGAATTGTTGAGCGCACGAGAAAAGGTATTTCCAAAAGGTGTGAGGAATTTCATAAACTACAAACTTGTATTGATGCAATTTCAGCATCAGAGCAACAGGAAACGAGAAATTGCTAAAAAGCCGTTTTCAACACTTCTTCCGATATTGCGGAAAAACAATTTCTCCGATCGATCCGAAAACTTAAAGTTAGACTCAGAGCACAGCCCCCCACCCACCCATTAACCCAAAATGCAGGTACCAAGAATTGCACGTAAAGCCCTATTAACGATTTCCCTGGCGCCTGTACTAATGTTAATCTTTAAAACCATTTTGTGAAGTGATATAATTAATGTTACTTTTATGGGCATGTCGCCACCTTGTAAAATTAAAAATATTAAATATCGAACGTTTCGAGAGACAATTTGCCTTCGTTATCAACGAATTAACAATTAAAACTAAAAATGAATAGGAAAAACTTAGTTTTTCACTGGGACTGAGAAGTGACCAACCTCCAGTGTCAAGCAATTCACTGATTTTCCCACGAAATGTTCTATATTTTTATTTTACATACTGGCAAAATCCCCATAAAAATCATGAACTGTTAAGTTTATTATATCAACACATACAACACCGTTGTTTCATGCTTACGGGAAGATTTCAATTGCCATCTTGGTGTTATTAATAATAAAGTAGTGAAACTAGAAACTAACCACTTCGGTAACAAAATATCGAAAAGCTTGACCAGCGATTTTTCTATTAAAGTTGTACTTTTAATTAGGAAATTCTAACGGGATAATAGTGGCGAAACAATAAATTCAACTCCGCTGTCGACTTTTAGAGTCCCCGCTGACAGTGAAAGAACCCTTTTAAGGATTAGTGCCTTTTCAGCCATTACAGCACAGTTAGATTATTTTCGTGAAAAGGCGTCTTTATTGCCCGAACTAAGCAACAAGCAAATGACACTAAATCTCTAACATTGTAAATCCTTCTTTAAATGGCATTATTTCAAAACATCAAGATAGCTGTACAATAGCGGACTGTAATTTACCTTTCCCTGTTGCTGTCAAGAATTTTAGCAGATGGATAGAAGACCTTGAAATGTGTCTAGCAGCTTACTATGGGTGCTGAGGCTGTTTAAAATAATAGAAATTTGTCTGGAGAGCTATCTTTTGATCTATTTATTTATTACTTTTGCAGCTTACCATCGGTGCTTAGGTTCTTTAAAATAATAGAAATTTATCTGGCGAGCTATCTTTTGATCTATTTATTTATTACTTTCGATATATTCTAGAAATGCACTTTGTAATCGTATATAAAAGTAAAATAGTGACAGTTTTTATAATAAAAAAAACATAATAGGTACATAAATACTATACAAAAATAGAAAGTATAAACTGTGTTTATGTGTTTGTAATAAGAGGTACTTATAAATAGAAAGATATTTTCCGATAATAAAATACCTGTGATATGTTTTGTCAAACGTTTTAAAGGCTTAAATTAACCATTGCCGTTTGGAACAGTTTCTACAATGGTAGACACTCTAATTCGATAATAATAACTATTCTTAACAAATAAAAAAATGAAAACGCTACCATCAACAATGTAGTGTTACCAATCCATATGGTTTTAACAAAGTGCTTGATTTTTTAACACCATATGGCCTGTAGGTATGCATAACCACATAAAATAATGATGTTCCTTATTAACATAGTATCAGTACAAGGACTGATTTTTAAGACAAAGCTGAAGTACCACTTACAAGACCAAGACAATATTCAAGAATTAAAATTGTTATTGTTGAGCTTAGAGAGAGAATGAACGAGGAATCTTTTGCAAATGTACTTATATCTCAGCATTTCATGGTATCCGTTTCAAGAGAAAAAACACCTGGCCAAAAAACCCCGGACATAAGACCCCCGGATCGAAACCCCCAGACTAAAAACCCCCGGATAAAAAACCCCCGGACTAGAAACCCCCCGGATAGAAAACCCCCGGACTAAAAACCCCCACCATAAAGAATAGTATATTATACATCAAGGTAGCGAAGGTTATAAGACGATTCGCTACCGTGGTGTATATACTATTTTTTGCACTACCAAACGGCTTAATGCCTAAATTCCCAACAAATTTCGAAAATATTTTAACTGTCAACCTGACAATACAGCTCTTTAAAACGTCAAAATTAAAATAGTCATATTTGGTAACTTAGCAATTTATTAGTTACCACGGTGAAAATTGTTTATTTTACTGTCTCTCCCTTGGTGGAGAAAATCAACTTCACGACCTAAAAATAGGCCAACAACGATGCGTTCTGAGACTAGTAGTGCAAAAAACACATTATGTGGGGTTTGTGGGCGATTATCATTATTATTATTGAAAATAAGTTATTAATTATAATTATCATTCATTACTGATACAAGAATGCATTAAAAATGAGGCATGTAAAGTGGGGCATTTATTTAATATAATACACATAAAGAAAATTCACAACCTAATGTTATTATTTACGGCAATTAAAAAGTTGTTAGGCCTTTATGATGTAAGATTCTGGGCAATCTTTCCAAGCAGCATCAAACAATACAAAAGGTACACTTGGGTGCAATTTGCCGGCCGCCAGCTCAATCGGTAGTAGGGGGCGGGATTGATGTCGGTAGAGTTAATGAAGTAAACAAAATGCCCAGCGCCAACAATTTTTTGAAGGTACGACAATTGCACCCCGGTGAACTGTGGAGAAATTGTAAACTCGGTACCTAGCCGATAATACTCCCTGCAAGATGGCTCCGATAAAACAACCGGACCGTAGCTAACACAAATCATATGCAGATAATTTAAAATAGTTTAATTTCATGCAAAAATAAGCTATAACATTTTTACATTGACAATCTTAATTCTAGCATGAAATGAAGGATGAGAGCCGCCTTAATTAAGTAACACATGCACTAAATGTACTTACAGTTTGGACAAACATATACGTTACAACAAGTTAAAAATGGGCCACTTCGTCAGCGGCTCGCTGCGACAGACGTAAAGCTCTGGATCTGGGCGTCGTTGCGTTAGTGGTTCGGCGTCGGCCAAGAACGTTTTGCGGTCGTCGGTGGCCTAGGGGGCCGGCAATAACAACGCCGCTACCACAGGTCGAAAGGCCAAACCTCGGGACTAATTACGGTACCCTCTTGTGCCCTAATTGTGCGCCGGCGACAAGGAGAAGCGGGCCCGTGAAGGCTCGACAAATCGCCTCGCGGAACGTTGCGGCACGTGGCCCGGCAGGTCCAGCGACTAGTACTGCCTAGTACGTCTTGCTGTAAGAGGGAAAACAGGGCTCTAATAGAACACGCACGGCCAGGCCTCTCAGCGTAAAATAGCTACTCACCCCAGATGGTTTTTGGGCGCAGAAAAGGAACAGCTCGAAATATGCTAACACCAAATAGATCCGCCTTAGCGAAGGAAACCAAAGTCCTTAATTGCGTTCGGGGGGCTTCATCCACGAAAACGTGAGGGCATTCCTAAGTTCACGTCTCCAACTCGACCAAATAGCCCTAAATAAGCATCCCCGAACTAGTGAATAGCACTAAAGAACTGCTCGCTTCGAAAGCTGGCGAAGAAGACGCGTAGCGAGTCTCGGCCTGCTAATGGTTTTTCCAGATAAAAGCTATCGCCAGAAGACACGGCCGAACGCCAATGCGCAACACGCGGGAAAATAGCGTTCAAATTCAAAATTATGGCAGGCGGCGCATTCTGCACGTAACAACTCCCCCCTTACCAGAACAGAAAAATTTCGCAGAAATTTTTTTCTACACGAAGAAATCTACGCCAGACAGCTTGGTCAGACAAAAAAAAAGAAGAAAAAAACCAGAAAGGGCATCACCCCGCTAATACGCTTACGAACACACACACTTGAAAACCCAAACCCACCCCACGATAAGGCAACTACTTGAGAAGGCGGTAGTGACCCCAAGAGGCACCCGTGGCCAGATCAACTCCACGACAGGGATCGAGACGGCTCGTCGCTGCTGGGTGAAAATGCTGCGCCGGTGAGCAGTCCCGTAACGACCCATCGCGAGGAAGCTCCAACCCCAAGAACCCCTCAACATCACCCCGTATCCTCCCAAGTACCCCCCCTGACAACTTCCTACAAAACAAAACCCCGAGGCGGAAGCAAGACCTCCACAGTTGAGGTACTGTGAGACCGAAATGGGACAACACTAAGCAGCGAAGACGGTTAGGGTTCTTCTTTTGACGCTAAAGGGGAGAAGGTAACCCCGGGAAAAGAGGGCCACAGAAACCAGAGAAGTGATAGGCAGAGCCAACATATACGCCATTCGACACACATACTGACCGAGAGACCCTGCAGCGCCCCGAACGGCCTGGAGGAAATCTCTACAAGTCTTAATCCCACTCACACCCAAGATCCATTCAGCACCAAAGACCACAATCACACCAGTTCAAAGAGAAGTAAATTATAAGTATAGTCAGGTTTCATCGCACTCGCACCAGAGGATCCATTTACAACAGAGAATACATTCACACCAGACGAGAAAGGCGAGAAGCCAGATATAGCTCATAAGACCAGAAGGCGAAGGATGAAGGACTAACCGGCTCCAATACAACATTATACAACACGAGGACATATCAGACCGCGATAGCGGATCTCTACCAATCGTTCTTCCAGAAGGCAAAATCGGCACTAGCCGAAGTAACATTCGCAATAAAAAAAAACCGATAGGGCCATACCCTAAAGAGGCCCACCCGAAAGTGGCCAAATAGTAAACTTCACCGGAGGGAAAACACGATGCCAAAATTCCTAAAGGTGACCTACCCGAAGATGCCTTGAAGACGGGAAAGCAAGTTGAATACGCTCCCCAAAATAGTGACCTACCCTACAAATGCCCAACCAACCACCCTAGCGGTATAAGAGGAGAAAAACAAGATGAAAGCGTTTCCTAATAGTGACCTACCCTACAAATGCCCAACCAACCACCCTAGACTCTATACGAAAGGGACACTAGTCCATAGCCGAGTCGTCATAAGGCTTCAAATCTTTGGCGTGCCAAGTACCCTTCATCACATTCCCATCCGGATCTTTAAGCTCATACACCCACCGAGAGAATTTCCGATTAATAATGAACGGGCCCACAAACTTCGCGGCGAGCTTGGCCGTGAATTGGCGTGCGGCATCCGACAACACGTAGTTCCTACGCAACACGGCTTGTCCAGGAACATACTCTAGGGGACGGCGGCGAAGATCGTAACGCGCTTTAGATTTCTCATACGCTTTACCTAGCCGACGTTTTACCTCTACATAAAGTTTATTGATGAGCGAGGCACGGGCATTCAAGTCTTTACTACGATCGAATTGGAGCTCAGGGTTCACGTTGTCCGGGGGAGGTTCGTGTTTAAGCGAGATCTCTCTACCAAAATTAATAAAGTACGGGGTCTTCCCCGTAACTTCATGAACCGAAGTGCGAATCGCGCAAGCGACATGAGAGAGATATCTGTCCCAATCTTGATGATGATCGGCGACATACGCGGTCAACATGGTCTTCAACACTCGATTTATACGTTCGGTGGGGTTGGCTTGAGGGTGGTAATTGGCCGTAAACGAAATCTTACACCCATATCGGTTCGCTAGGGACTGAAATTCGCGGCTACGAAATTGGACGCCATTATCACACACAATGCGCTTTGGAGCGCCAAACATCAGGAAAACATCTTCCTCAAAATGACGGGAGACCAAATTAGCAGACGCGGAGCGCAAGGGGAACGTGAGTGCGAATTTACTAAAGCAATCGGCCACAACCAGAATATACGCATATCCTCGCGATGATCGAGGCAACGGGCCCACAATGTCACCACAAATGACTTCCCAAGGCTTCGAGATAAGGGAATGACCTCCCATAAAACCAGCAGGGGCTCTTTGTTCGGGTTTAATGCGCTGACACGTTTCGCAACGGCGGACATACGCGGCTACGTCGTATCGTAGTCTCGGCCAATAGTACTTATGCGCGATACGATGGAAAGTTTTATTTACGCCAGTGTGACCAGCGGTGGGGTCGTCGTGATTCTGCCTAATAACTTCGCGGCGCCGGGGTTTAGGGACCACGAGCTTCCAATGGTCTTCCTCATCATCCGCTAGATCAGGGTAGTTAGACCGATCATACTTAAACAGCTGACCGTTATTAAGTCGCCACTGAGGGAATTTTCGAGGGTTAGTTCCAATCTGATGACACATACGCCTATACCACGGGTCGCGAATAGGTTCGGGTGGAACATTAACTGTATCAATAACCGGAACAGCACGAGATAGAGTATCCGGCACAACATGCTCTTTGCCTTTACGATGGACAATGTTGAAGTCATACTGCTGCAGACGGACAGCCCAACGCGCAATGCGACCAACCGGGTCCTTAATATCGTTAAGCCACTTCAGGCTATAATGGTCTGTCACCACGGTAAATTTTGTTCCCTCAACATACGGTCTAAGTTTCTCTATCGCGAAAAGGACAGCCAAACATTCACGCTCAGTCGTGCTAAAGTTGCGTTCATTCTTAGTCAGCGAACGGCTAATGTAACAAATGACCTTTTCACCATCGGCCTGTTGTTGGGTAAGGACCGCGCCGATGCCATAACCCGAGGCATCAGTTTGTATTACAAAGGGCACGGAGAAATCCGGGCATGCCAAAATCGGGGCCGAAATCAAGTGTTCCTTGATTGTGCGGAAAGCATGTTCACAACGCTCATTCCATACGAACTTAGCGTTCTTCCGAAGAAGAGTCGTCAGCGGGCCTATAAGTGACGAGAAGTTTGGCACGAAGCGTCGGTACCATGACGCCATACCGATAACACGGCGTACCTCGGAAACCGAACCAGGAGTAGGAATACGCGTGATCGCCTCCACTTTCTCCGGGTCGACCAACAAACCCTTCGAATTCACCAAATAACCAAGATACTTAAGCTCGGGCTTACAAAAGTGGCATTTGTCCTTACTTAGGGTAAGGCCAGCAGACAACAAACGAGATACAACCTCCCGAAGAACTGACAGGTGCTTATCGAAGGTGGGCGTACAGATCACAATATCGTCAAGGTATGTAAACACATAGGGTTCTAAATCGGCGCCAACTACACGGTCGATTAACCGCTGCCAAGTGGCCGAGGCCGTATGCAAACCGAACGGTAGGCGACAAAACTGATACAACCCGCGATTGGGGACAGTAAACGCAGTTAAAGGCCTCGAGGAGGCTGCAACAGGAATTTGCCAATACGCCGATTTAATATCGAGAGTGGTGAGGTAGTGCGCATCACGAAGTTTATCCAGTGTACTCGAGACATACGGAATAGGATAAGCATCAGGCTGACTAACTTTATTGAGACGGCGAAAATCAACACAAAAACGATAGCTATCATCCTTTTTCCTGATCATAACAATAGGTGATGACCAAGCGGAAGTGGACGGTTCCACAATTCCCTCTTCCAACATCTTTTCCAACTCCAGATCCACCTGTTTCTGAAGAGCAGGGGAAATAGGATAGTATCGCTGTTTGATAGGGGGCGAAGTCGTCTTAATTTCATGCTCAACTAAATGCGTACAACCGAGTTTATCACCCATCTGCTCAAAAATGTTCTTAACGAATACGTCAAGTTGCTCGCGCTGAGACTGCGTCAAATGTTCGACGGCCTGGATAGCGTTCACGACAGGAACTAAGTCATCCTTAGAAAACGTCCATTCATTACTTCGAAGGTCCGGCACGATACCCATGCGACGCCAAAAATCAGTACCCAAAATTAAAGCATGTGGTATAGAAGGCACAACTATTACGTCCATAAAGCAAACTTTGTCGCGAAGAGTTATCGGGGCCGTGACAGTCCCTAAGCTTCGACATTCCATGCCATTAGCGATACGACACACGGGGGCTTGACTTGACTCAAGTCGACAATGGCCTTTTACCAATTCCCAACCTTCTCTACCTAGGATCGTGCGTGAAGCGCCAGAATCCAATAATCCAAGAAGCTTATTTCCAAAAATAGAGATCTGGAGATAGGGTCGCTCATCAGGGCCAGCATGACTCAAAATAAAATCTAGAACCGCTTTTGAACAGGAGGCCTCCATAACAAAACTAGTGACCTGAGGATTTTGTCTAACGCACGCTAGTCGGTCTCCTAACGGCGCTGAATTCCGTTTCCCGAACACGAAGGGCACGTCCTAATCGTAACGTCGGGTTTCCCGCAGCGAAAACAATGACGTCTCCTCGGCGAGGGACAATCGATAGAACGATGATTAAGTTGATTGCAATTCCAACAACGCGGTGGAGAAGCACCGACAGGATTATTCAATTTTGCGAAAGAATCTCTAGAGGGAGCGCAATTATCATTGGGCGAAACGGCGATCGTATGAACCCTAGGATGGGCTCTAGGCCTTTGATACGCGAGGTCAGGCTCTAACATGCGACTAACGTTAGTTGGGGGTCCACGAAACCCTTGAGCACGTACGTGTGCATCTTTAATTGCCTTACAAGTCTGGATCAAATTTGCGATAGTATGGATAGTCTCCAGGGCCAAATGTGTTTGGAAATGCGGCAATAAGTTTCGTCGGATCAAGCTAAGCCGCGTATACGTCGAGGGCACCGAAGGTAAACGGCGGAATAAATTTTCCATGACAGCCACGAAGACAGTGACCGGCTCGTCAGCACCTTGAGTGCGATTCCGAATCTCATCCCATAACCCGGACTCATAATCGCAAGGGAGGAAGGCGGCACGCAATGCCCTAACTAAAGCATCCCAATCACATACTGTATCCCTAATCGAACGGTACCAAATTAATGCGTGATCAGTAAAGAATTCGACAGCTGACCGGAAGAGTTGCTCTTTCGAAACACCACGTGCGATACGTAATTCCTCTATTCTTTCCAGAAAACTAGACAACCCCGAATGGCCATCAAAACTAAGGTTCCATTTATTAATCGGTAAGTAATTGTTACAGCGAGACGCGGGTTCAAACGCTTGGGTGCTATTTAGGCCCAAAGGCGATTGGAATGAACGAGGGTTACTAATGCCAGGCAAACTAAATCGGACTTGCGAAGGGAACTCGACAGGAGCTCTAGATTGACTCTGAGGATGATCGTGCGCATCATCGAGACTTTGCTCATCGACCTGCGAAGAATTGTCATCAAAATTTAATAAGTTAGCCACGCGTGAAACCGAAGGTGCTATAGTTTCGCTAACCGACGCTAATTTCACTTCCAGATCATCCATAGCTGTTAAGCAGCGATTATACAACTCATTCCTCCTATCGCACAAAGATCCCGTAGGGTTCAAGCGTTCCAGACGATTCGACACATGCAACAACCTAGTCTGAAGGCGCTTATAATCGTTGCTATTACGAACAAGATGCCCCAGGGCCGAAATTTCCTCCACTAAAATTCCCAGTTTCCGGAAACAAATATCTAGTTCCTCCTCAATATTCAATTCAATTCCGGGAAAAGATGCGTTCCCAGATTTCTCGAGTCTAATCCGTGCACGCAAGAGCTTACGCTTATCCCCAGAATTACCGTCACAACAGACACCCCTAATTCGCAGTTCGTAATCTAACTCCTCTACAAGAAGCCGATCGATATCCATACTGAATGATTATGACAAGAAAACCCAGTAGAAAATTGACAGATAATAAATAATAAAAGCGCGCGACGCGAAGGCACACGAGGGACGCAACGTGCAAAACTTTGATAACTAATCACGATCAAAGAATGTCTTACTACTAAATTTAGAAAAACAAAACGCGGGCTACCAGCGTACAATCGCAAGAAGTTCTCCAGGCACTTATCAAATAATCCAGAAGCAAAAAAAAAATTGAACGCGGTCCAATAGCAATAACCTCCGAACCAGAGCACAATTACATAAATTTGCAATATTTAAAATAATGGGTTAGGTTCATGCACAAATCTTAATAACTAATGGAATAAATATAGCTTAAAATACTGTTAGTACAACGCATGCAATATTATCACTAAATATTTAAATCGGCGCAAAACATCCTAACAATTCGAATGCAAAAGAAATGGTTCGCTAGCTACGGTTATCACATTAAATGGCAAAATTTGGAAACGCCAAAGCTCACTTAACAAAAACAGGCCCCACGTTGGGCGCCAAATCCTTCTTGTTAGGCCTTTATGATGTAAGATTCTGGGCAATCTTTCCAAGCAGCATCAAACAATACAAAAGGTACACTTGGGTGCAATTTGCCGGCCGCCAGCTCAATCGGTAGTAGGGGGCGGGATTGATGTCGGTAGAGTTAATGAAGTAAACAAAATGCCCAGCGCCAACAATTTTTTGAAGGTACGACAATTGCACCCCGGTGAACTGTGGAGAAATTGTAAACTCGGTACCTAGCCGATAATACTCCCTGCAAGATGGCTCCGATAAAACAACCGGACCGTAGCTAACACAAATCATATGCAGATAATTTAAAATAGTTTAATTTCATGCAAAAATAAGCTATAACATTTTTACATTGACAATCTTAATTCTAGCATGAAATGAAGGATGAGAGCCGCCTTAATTAAGTAACACATGCACTAAATGTACTTACAGTTTGGACAAACATATACGTTACAACAAGTTAAAAATGGGCCACTTCGTCAGCGGCTCGCTGCGACAGACGTAAAGCTCTGGATCTGGGCGTCGTTGCGTTAGTGGTTCGGCGTCGGCCAAGAACGTTTTGCGGTCGTCGGTGGCCTAGGGGGCCGGCAATAACAACGCCGCTCCCACAGGTCGAAAGGCCAAACCTCGGGACTAATTACGGTACCCTCTTGTGCCCTAATTGTGCGCCGGCGACAAGGAGAAGCGGGCCCGTGAAGGCTCGACAAATCGCCTCGCGGAACGTTGCGGCACGTGGCCCGGCAGGTCCAGCGACTCCAGAGCGAAAACGCAAATTGCGGCAAACACGGCTCGAAGGCGAAATGTTGCCTAGTACGTCTTGCTGTAAGAGGGAAAACAGGGCTCTAATAGAACACGCACGGCCAGGCCTCTCAGCGTAAAATAGCTACTCACCCCAGATTGTTTTTGGGCGCAGAAAAGGAACAGCTCGAAATATGCTAACACCAAATAGATCCGCCTTAGCGAAGGAAACCAAAGTCCTTAATTGCGTTCGGGGGGCTTCATCCACGAAAACGTGAGGGCATTCCTAAGTTCACGTCTCCAACTCGACCAAATAGCCCTAAATAAGCATCCCCGAACTAGTGAATAGCACTAAAGAACTGCTCGCTTCGAAAGCTGGCGAAGAAGACGCGTAGCGAGTCTCGGCCTGCTAATGGTTTTTCCAGATAAAAGCTATCGCCAGAAGACACGGCCGAACGCCAATGCGCAACGCGCGGGAAAATAGCGTTCAAATTCAAAATTATGGCAGGCGGCGCATTCTGCACGTAACAAAGTTTTCTAAAGCACGTTCGCCTTGTGAATGCATAGTCCGTTGCTGTCGAAATGCACAACGTTGCCTAATTTAACAACTTTTCAACGCTAATATTTCAAAAACTATTCGTCCAAGACCAAATGATAATTATAATGTTTGGTTCAATTTTTGACATACAATTGCGTGCTCCGCACGTTTTAATACAACCTGTGTAACCTTGCCTCTTGGAATACTTGTTTCAGGCGGGTGTGCAAAATTTGATATGTCGTTCTTTTATTCTTCAGAGAAAGCCAATTTAGTTTAGTCTGTCGCCAATTTCCAATTATTAATTATCATTCCGTACTCATGCAAGAATCCATTTGCAATTTTTAGAAAATAGTAATCACCTGCCTACTTATTGAACAACTATGATTACCACTATAATACAAAGATACCTGCTAATGTATTTTGTATTAGATAAATGCCCTATTTTGTACATGTGTCATTTTGATGGGCATTCTTGCATCAGTGGTAATTATAATTATAATTAATAACTCATTATTATTCATAAAAATAATAATCTCCCACGGACCCCACATGATTTGAGGATATTTTCTTTATGATAGGAGTTTTTAGTCCGGGGGGTTTTAGTCCGGGGGTTTTTTATCCGGGGGGTTTTTAGTCCGGTTTTTTTTTGTCCGGGGGTCTTATGTCCGGGGTTTTTTGTCCAGGGGTTTTTTGTCCTAGATTCTTCATTTTATTGATTAATAAAATAATAACCAAATGGTGGGGTGCATCTGACCCACCATATTCGAGAAACGGTTGTTGTTCCAACCTTCAGTTTGGTTGTTGGTACGCTCCCCGTCTTCTAAAGTCGTTTGATGAACATGCCACATGCGACAACAACGACAGATAGTCTTGTGACTTCCTTGATATTAAATTGAAGATGTCTTTACGTAGTAGACGACGACTAAATATAGTTTTAATAGAAAAATAAAGGTAATCAACTTTACTGTTTTTGATATTGCAAAGGAATTACCGAAAAAGAAAGGTGATATTTTATTCTAATAATTGTGTGGGGTAATACAAAACTAAATTTGTCACTACTATGCATTAATACGCTGTTGAATACTTACACACCTAATCAGTTATTCACAAGTGTTTAGAGAGTGGCCATACCAAAAATGAAGCTGACAACATGTATTCCTTAATAGAAAGAAAAAAATCAGCTAGATACACGCACACAACTGCCTTTTGCAGTTATCTTATAATTAGCAAAACAAATTATTTTAAATGTTTAAGCATTAGTTGAAGAGACAAATTTCTCTAGAATTTTAAGCTGAATTTAAAAAAAAAAGTGGACGTGACTACCTCCCTGGACTTTCCCATACTGGAAACTGTTCATATCGTCTTTATTCAACAGTCTTTACAACATATCAAAATTTCAACTCGATGACTCACGTCTTCACCGTGATAAGCGTTTACACTTTCACGTAAATTGCGGGTAAATATAAAAGAATGTGTAGTTCAAAACGTGACCACCGAGCTTCTGTAGATGGCGCCAAGTGGACAAACCGCCACTGTGCTAGTTTATGTATTATTTTCCTCAAAACGGCTGTAGCACCGAGGAAGAAATTTTCTAAGTCCTTGGAAATTATATTTTCTAGGGCATACAAAATCGATTTTTTTATTTTCGCGGAAAAAGATTCTTTGACGCAAAAATATAACAACCGTTAGAATAAAAAAAAATATTTTTCAAAAATAGAGGGGGGAGGGGGCCGGTGCTCTTACATATATCCACGAGTGTAATATTTTTTTTGCATATTCATATGCTCCATTATGCACTGAGCAATTCAGTGAAAACCCCAGCTACCTATCTTGTTTTGTTTATTAATTAAAGGGGTTTAAATTTTCAAACTTCAAAGCTTCGTAGAGGGCGCCACAGATAATTCATGAGATACTTTAAAAAACAGATCGATAGCCCTTTTCGGGGTCTATCAGTGTATGAAGTTTAAACAAATTCCTGTGGCCAGTTTTTGAGAAATGATTTTTAGAAAATTTCCAAAATTTTGAAAATTTGTAATTTAGGCCCCTTAATATTTTTCAAAACACTTATCACCTCATGTTAGCCTTCATATACTATGCAGAAAAAAAATCAATTGAATCGATTCATCCGTTTTTGAGTAATAGGGCGTTAAACACAAAATTTTCAAAAAATCATAGCGCCCTTCATTTTAAACCTAGCGAGTTCGGCAAAAAACTAACAGATTTGTCTTATGACCCTCTATCGTTATCCGCGATAAAATTTTCAAAATTTTAATCACGAAAACAGTGATACCAAAAAAACATGCGTAACTTCCGCTTCCGGTTTCGGATTTTTTTGAAAAGCTTATTTTGTCGATGAATTTTCGATACACCCCCGCATTCAAAGCAATACTTTCGGCTGTAGGAGCGTCACCCACCCCCACACACACCCACACACAGACAGACATTTTTTAAAAACCACTTTTTTGGGTTCCTAGAGGCCCAAAACGGATATATCTGTGAAAATCTCGATTTCCAAAATGTTCATGATTCCAAGACTTCCCTATACCTATGGGTATGGGAAAGTAAAAATGTAATATATACATGGTGTTCTATTTAAAGTATAGGAGTTAACAAAAAAAATTAAAAAAAAACAAAAGAAACCCATTTTGGAAGTATTCAACTGGAAAATCACCTATCTCACATCAATACACATTAAAAATGTAATAAAAATGTGAAGTTTGATAAAAATCGTTAGTGCCAATGAAAAAAAAATGTTTTTGGGTTCAGGGGACTCTAAAACGTGAAGACCTGTTGAAAACTCAATTTCGAATTTTTGGGGTGAATCCAGTACTTCCTTTATTGTAAAAGGAAGTAAAAAGGGAGCTCTTCAAGATGGAGCAATTTATTCACCATGAGAAATTTCCGTATTATTAATGGGCAAGAAAACTGGAAAACCAACTCATGGAAATGAAAGCAAAATATATAGTCGATTGGAAAAACCGACAAACGATATAGGAATTGTATTGTAAACGAAATCGGTGAAGAGATGGATTGAAACTTAATTGTGATTATGCATTTTGTGAAATATAATTCAAATATAATTAATTAGAAAATATCATACAATGGTCAAGAATATAAACGTATTGATACAGTATGCTTATAGTGGGTCACCAAAAATATCTTTGAAAAAAAGGATATTTTATCCGTGTGATACCAACTGGATTCCATCTCTTTTAAAGAGGGGGCTGAAGCTGAAAATGTCTTCAACTACCGCCTGTGAATAAGGATGCCTGTTTCAAATATTATAAAAATCTTCATTTGTTTTCTAGTTTAACGAAAACTAAATGCCTTTTTTAGGTACCTATAGATTCTTCAAAATTCCTTTAAAATTGTCGCCGTTCATTTTAATGCAAGACTGGCACATCAAAAAATGTTCTTAAGTGAAATATTAAAAAAGCAAATGTATCATTAAATTAGCACAGATTTTATTTTTTAGTCAAGACCTCAAATTAATTCCTTTCAAAGTTGAACGTTAGTGACAAAAGCAATATTTTAATTTGAAATTTCCCCTAAGCTCACTCTTATAAAATATGTCAGTATAGAATAAGAGCAGGGATTTATAAAAGTGAACGACCAATTGAAACAGACCGCCAAGACGAACACTCAATAGATGGGCGCAGACTTGGTCTCCTTATTTAACTCTAGGGTTGCTAGCATGTACGCGATAATAATATTTGTTATGTACGAGTTTGTAAAATTTACTTTAAGTTGGCAAAGTTTGTAAAACGACTGCTTATTAACATGATGTCATTAGTCACATAGTCAGTACCAACGTGGTTAAAATTGTTAACCACGCGAAATTACGACCGGTTGCTAGGGTGAAGCTTTTTTTATCAAGGCAAAACTGTTATTTAAATGTAGTAATGCCAATTTACATATAAAGTAATATTTAATATTTACCGGGCTTTCTAAATTCTGTCGTAGATAAAATATTGTACGATATACATGCGTAAAGCATCTTTAGTCGCTGGCAGGTCTTAAAACTCACTCCGCTCGCGTTTTAATTCTGACCCGCTCATGCCTAGTAGAATAGTTTTTGCACCTACATTGTAAATAACTATTACCTACGGCAGTGTGTAAAATTGACTTTTAGTTGGCAGTTTTAAGTTTGTAAAACGACTGCTTAATAACAGGTTTTCATTAGTTACGTGTAGCATCGTGGTTAAAATATTGAACTTATATACATCGTAAATAACTATTATGTAACATTTATCAATAATATGCGTTTTTACACCTTATTTTCAGGCGTAAAGCAAGTCTTTTTCGCCCTCGGGCGATAATTGTATATTATGTTATGTTCAGTCAAACCAGTCGAAACACATAAAGCATTTTTTTCTTCGAATAACATGTGCAATTTTATTTCCAAACGCATAGCTAAATTGCAATAAATGTAATAATATTAGCAAAACAATAATTTAGTAGAACTGTGAAAAATCAAGATTGTGGAAGAATCGTGATACATTTTATAGTTATTTATGTATCAAGGGCGTAAACAGGCGTTTTTGACCAGAGGCGTGAGACGCTGGTAACGCCAAAGATGCATGCAAAACTTTATGTACGATCGAAATTTTCGAAAGGCAGATCGGATTACATAAAACGTTGTAAAATGAAAACAGGGCAATTCTTACAATTATTTTAGCCGAATATTACCTTTGTAGTTTGTAACTAGGTATGGTTTTTATTAATACTTGTTTGTAAATGATAACTAAAATTACGTCAGCGGGCGGTAATAGCTATTAACATAACTAGGAATGTTATAAGTACGTATAGGCGAGGATCTTAAGAAATGTAAGGCTATTATGATTCATAACATCCGTGGTTTGTTCAATAGTTTATCGGTTGCAATGTGTTACAGTTAGGACTTAGTTACCAGCCTACTTTTGTATATATAAGCAAAGGCTAATATCCCGAAACCAATAAAATTCCTTTTCGCTCATTAAAATGACGTCAGTGGGCGATAATATTCTTTTACGCCCGCTGACATCATTTAGGGGCACTAGAGCTATTTATCGCCCGAGGGCGAAAAAGACTAGCTTTTCGCCTAAAAATACCCCTATTGCTGATGATCCTACATAATATCATTTTTCCATGATTGCGATGGTTGAAAGTAACAATAGTTATTTATGTATTAAGGGCGTAATCAATAGATTATAGCACGAGGGAATGTTTAAAGCTCGACGCGAAGCGGAGAGCTTTAAATTTCCCGAACCTAAGTTACCGAAAACAGTTGTTCAATTGCTTGCAGTGAAGATAATTAGCCATTGCCATTGCATTTAGCTGAAATGCTGAAAATATCGGGTTCAAATCTGAGGGTACCACATATGTATGATGGTCTATTTTAGTGGTCTCCAAAATGGGGTGCGAAAAAAAATGTGGAGTGTGCGAGATAATTCGCCTGCGGCTCGCCAGCCATATCCTTCTATTCGCCAGTAAATCCCTCTTACCAAGCTAGTAATGTTAAATACTATTAAAATATTCTAGATCTTATAATTATAGTTTTGTCAGAATAATAAAAAGATTACAAATGCGCAAATGTTTTTGTAATTTGAAATTGCAATAGTTTATTACCTTGCAAACATAATTGAAAATGTAAACATTGAATAGGAAAAGGAAATATTTTGAGGATGTGTGAGAAAGTAACTGCTTTTGGGAAAAAAATTCATACATTAGAAATTAGTTCTGTAATAGAAGTACGCAAATATTTCTATTATTAAGTGATTTTTTTATGAATCCGACTTTAACACATCCCAAATTAGAACAACTGTGCTTAAATAAACAACATTGCATTCATGATGACATTTTTCGAGTATTTTTTATCTTTCAGGACAAGTCAGATGCTCGTCTGTCTTGAAAACGCAAATAAAAAAATTAAAGAGATAAAACATTTGCAGATGAAATTGGTTTATCATAATTTGTAAAAATGTTAATGATACAGGGTGAGGACTCAATATAACGGTCAAAAATACAGCAGCGATTAGCTGCAATAGCGCCCCCTGAGCATCAATTTCAGAACGATCAAGAGGGTGTATTACTCAACAATAGGAATAAAATAACGTCAGCAAAATATGAGTACACTGTGTCAAAGCATTCTTGATTAAATAATTTAAATATGTTTTTTCGTCTGGCATTTAAAGGGATGTAAGACATCAGGGGTACGATTTTGTACTAAGGTATGTTTGGCTTAACCTTCTTATTGTGATTAAAGTATTTACCGGTATCATTTATGCTAATTCGTTTAAGTTGTACACCCTGTATAGTATGTTAATCACTATGGAAGTCAACAATCCCTTCAGCGTCTGTTTGTTTCTTGTAATTTTTTTGGTACACGGTATCAGTAGAATATCATCCGCATATCAGAGAGGTTGTATGTATGTTGGTGTCACATTTCAGCTTTCAGCTTCTGATGTTCTGATACCATGAGTTGTACGTGTTAAGTCTGATACTGGTCGTAGTCTCGTAAATATTTAACATACTAATTTTGAAATAAGTAACAACATTTACCGGTTTCAGGATATTAAGCCTTTGTTTACATATACAAAAGTGGGCTGGTAACTAGATCATAACTTATCTGTAGGGTAATGGAATATTACCCTACATGGCAACCATAACCATATAGCAACCGATAAACTATTGAACATATCACGGATGTTATGATCATAACAGCCTCAGATGTTTTAAAATCCTCGCTCTACGAGCTCGAATTTCAAAACATCTGCGGCAGTTATGATACTCATAACATTCCTAGATATGTTAATAGCTATTTCTTTGCAAATCTTGTATATGCATACTCTTTAGGCCTACTTAGGATTATTTATTTTTAACACAGTAGGTAAGTTACACATGTATCCTCGTTCTTCATTGCAATTTTTTATTGTTTATTTAGTGATAAAATCTGCCGTAGAAGAAATCCGTATAACTTTCAATAACATGATATGGAAATCACCTCTAGACTAGAAGCCGCGCGGTCGACTAGGGTTATACACCCTATATTTTCTTGCCTAAATAGCACAAGCCGGTAGAATTGATGGAATCGTTCAACCCGCATAAACAAGGAGATTTGGGATTTAAAAAGGGACAATTTGCCGGACGATGCATCGTGCAGCAAACTGGATGTTTTCGGTCCGAAGTTTGGGTAACCTCGGAACGCAATGAATAACAGTATCGGGAACAATGGTCAGGTAGCGAACGCGGGTTGGGTTAGGAAAGGTAAGGAATGAGACCAGTTCCGGACGCCCACAGGTACCCTCGACCATTAGACTCACGCCGCTGGGAGTCCAACCAAGACGCCGCTCGCTGACGTGGCCGCACTTCGACAACTATTTGTGAGCTGAGGTCCGGGCAGGGTGAATAACTATCGACGATTCCCGCCAAATTTCAAGGCCGGTATGCAGTTAGGCCCAGTCACAGTCGAAAACAACGCCGGCTGAGGAAATGCCTCGCTGCGGATCTCAGCACCCACGTTGATTTTTTGCAATTTAGATGCTGGTTATTATTTATTGGCGACATAAGAGTGTTTCTACGACACTCCTTTGACGATTTTATTAATTAATTCCAGGCGTTTTGCATAGTTAATTGCACGCTGGTTTTGTGGGAGTCGTAAAGCTCCTCCTTCGGAGTTTCTTTTACATTAAAAGTCACGACTTGTACTGGCGTCTTTCAAGATTTTACAATATTTCAATTGAATTTTAATTATTTGTATTACTGAAATACAGGGTGTCCATTTTTCGAGTTAGAGCATGAGGATCTTGTTCAAATTACAAGATTCGATGTAGGAGGTTCAACTAAGATATGTTTGTAAAATTCATTGCTAGTTATTCTAGTCAGTATTCTAAAGAGAAATTCCTACTTTTTCTTTAACTTGATATATACAGAGCTAGAATCTAGGAAAAAATACCCCAGGAAAAAATACCCCGGTAAGAATTCCGCAGGAAAAAATATCCCACGGAAAAACACCCTCAGAGAAAATACCCCAAACTAATTATAATTACAATAATTGTAATTTGCATTAACAAAACGACAGGATATATTTAACAGCAGTATATTTTATAGTATAAGATTATTACTTACACATCTAGGTAAATACATTATGGTTCGAAAATTTCTACAGATCTCTTATAACAACATAATCTTCGCAAAGAACATTTAACAGTGTTTCATATATGCTTCTTTCCTTCTTTGAAGGGAGCCTTCCTATTAGTTGTTGCTGCATCTTCGTTCTATCACATGCAAGTTTCTATCTCATTTCCGTTACAGGACAAAAAACCCCGGACATAAGACCCCCGGACAAAAAACCCCCCGGATAAAAAACCCCCAGATTGAAAACCCCCACCATAAAGAAAACACTCGCACATTATGTGGGGTCCGTGGACGATTATTATTATTATTATTGAAAATAAGTTATTAATTATAATTATCATTCATTACTGATACAAGAATGCATAAAAAATGAGACATGTAAAGTGGGGCATTTATTTAATAAGTATAATACATATACAGAAAATTCACAACCTAATGTTATTATTTACGCCAATTAAAAAGTTTTCTAAAGCACGTTCGCCTTGTGAATGCATAATCCGTTGCTGTCGAAATGCACAACGTTGCCTAATTTAACAACTTTTCAACGCTAATATTTCAAAAACTATTCGTCCAAGACCAAATGATAATTATAATTTTTGGTTCAATTTTTGACATACAATTGCGTGCTGTAAATATTCTCCGCACGTTTTAATACATCCTGTATAATCTTGGCTCTTGGAATACTTGTTTCAGGCGGGTTTGCAAAATTTGATATGTCGGTCTTTTATTCTTCAGAGAAAGCCAATTTAGTTTAGTCTGTCGCCAATTTCCAATTATTAATTATCATTCCGTACTCATGCAAGAATCCATTTGCAATTTTTAGAAAATAGTAATCACCTGCCTTCTTATTGGACAACTATGATTACCACTGATAACAAAAGCTATAATACAAAGATACCTGCTAATGTATTTTGTATTAAATAAATACCCTACTTTTTACATGTGTCATTTTGATCTTCATTCTTGCATCAGTGCTAATTTTAATTATAATTAATAACTCATTATTATAATATAATCTCCCACGGACCCCACATGATTTGAGGGTGTTTTCTTTATGATAGGAGTTTTTACTCCGGGGGTTTTTTATCCGGGTTTTTTTTGTCCGGGGGTCTTATGTCCGGGGTTTTTTGTCCAAATGGTGGGGTGCATCTGACCCACCAAATTCGAGAAACGGTTGTTGTTCCAACCTTCAGTTTGGTTGTTGGTACGCTCCCCGTCTTCTGATGAACATGCCAAGCTTCTGGTGGAAATATTGCAGGAATGTTACGAGGACGTATGATTCCATTTTGATTTGCAACTGTTTTGTAAGTGCCAGAAACGTATGTTCTGTCAAAATAGCTTAGAAGCTGGGCAGTTCCAGCGGGAATATTTTCTTTTGAGGTGATCCATACCCCTACGGACGCCATCGAGTGGTAAGGCCAAGCCGTCTATCATTCCGCAGAATTTTCTCAAAACTTCTTCGTCTCTATATCGTTGCCGAAGGCCTAGGTTCTGTATCTTTCTGTGGGTGCTCTGGCACAAGTGATAAAAACAATCAGATATGATCAGTTGTTCTCAAAATACTGCCTTCGCTGCCTGAATCGCACTTCGCTCAAGTGTCTTTAGTTCTTTTCTTCATAATATGTTCTACGCATTTCGCCACATTAACTTCTTCTCCATTGTTTGCATGATAGTGTACCGTTGTCAAATCAGGGTGTGTCTTTTCAAATGTTAAAATCGCCTTACACTGTAAACACTTTAAGTGGCCAATATAAGTAGTCATGTTATATAAAACAAAAATCAATAAGTACAATATAATAAACAAAAGATAGAGTGATAATTACCTTAAATGAACCATATTTGCAACACCGCCAACGAATATGGTTTGCACGTTTTTTATCCACCACGTACATGTACCCATCAAACAATAATTTCTCTCCACTTTTGTTGGATGTTATCACCTCCATGGTTTACAACAAAGTATAATGTACATTTCAAAATTCTGGTTTATATGCAGATTTTCAGCAAATCAAGCCCTCATTAGGATTACCAAAACAAAAATTAGCAAGCGTAATTAAAATGAAACGACTTAATAAGTTCCTTAACTTATATTAGGGTAGTATGATTATTGTTACAGTTTTTGCAGGTAATTAATATGACTGCTAATGACTTTTAATAATTATATGGAATCTTTCGATTATTGTTGTTATCTGCGGTGATTAGCATTTCCGTTACCTTGCAGAATATTTCTAACTTAGCATTTTCACCTTAGCAATAATAGCTCTCTAAAATAACTATCATCGTTCCTCTTCCAATGTTGATTAACACTGTATCGGCGGCGGAAAATGAGCCGACTTTTTGCAAAAAAATCTGTTAAAAATAATTTCCCACCAAGCATTATGTATTGCCAAATATTAAATTCCCGAAATGTATGTCGTTGATTTCTGTCGAAAATCTGGGGCATCTCAATCTTTATTTCCAATTTATTGCATTTATTTTACATATTTGTCGAAGTTTTCTTACCCCCTTAGTATCATTCCTATAGTATTATTAAATTGTAATTTTGTAAAATTGGAGTATTTTTTCCGTGGGGTAATTTTCCTGGGGTATATTTTCCGACACCCACAGAGCTATGGTCATTTTGAAACTAGCCGAGGCACTAGATTTTAAAATATAGAATAATTTCTTGTGCTTGGGTTGCCATTACTGGAATCTAGTTATAAATTTAGTTGCACATGCAGTAAGCAAAGCATTAAATAATTGTAGGTTATGTCAGAGATTTGTGGAAGTATCAACATTATTTTGTTGAAATTCGTGTCGTGTTATTGTTATAGTACTGTAATTAGAACTACGTAAACGTCAGTTACATATCTGATAGCAAACTAAATCGTACCTAGTGTTAACAGATTTATATTTCAGAATAACAAACAGGCCTTTTTTGGCAACCGTCATAATAAGGGGATATTCGAGCATCGTTATCGATAAGCGAAATTGACCATTTTTTAACGTGGCAAAAAATAAGATTAGATATTTATGCATTAAGGGAGATATGAATATGTTATTTTCCTTGAGATTGACATGATTACAGACCGAGGGCCGAGGTCTGTAAGTCAACCAAAGGTAAAAAACATGAATATATCCAGTGATGCATATTGTTAAGATACGACTATACTATGTTTGTAAAAGAAATGAACAAAAGATAGGCAGAAAGAATGAGAAAACGAGCCTTGAAACAATGTAATAGGTATTTAACGTTTTGAAATAGAAGAAGAACTTAGAAGATTGGTTCTTGAAGCCTTTCAAAGTATAACGCCAGTATTGCTGAATAATGTTTTAGATTCTACAGTTAGATGTTATTTATGCATAGAGAATGATGGCAACCTTTTTGAATACCTTCTGTAAATTTAATACCTATTAAATGGTTTCGATGTTCGTTTTTTTATTCTTTCTATCTTTTGTTCATTTCTTTTTTGTTTATTGTTAATAGTTATTGGTTGGTTATTCAATTAATGTATCAGAATTATGACATTATGATGTGCATTTTAATATTTTAACGGCATGCAAAAAGGCCTAACTTACTGTATGAACTTATTTTTACAAAATTATGAGAAATGCAGGTCCGTATCTAAAAAATTTTCTGATAATGATCAGAAAAAAGCTCGAAACGTAATTAAACCATAATATGTGGCCCATTGTTGAATTCAGAGTAACAAGGGCTTTGCAAATTTGGCATAAAAAAACCAGGACCGTATTTAAAAAATTGATAACGTAATCATTAAGTCCACTAAAAGTTGCTACAAAGAAGTTTAATCAGTTTCGCTCTAACTTTAATATTAACGCCAGAAAAAAATAAAAAAGAAAATCCAAAAATTCGGTTTTTTGAGATAATTCAAAAACGAAAAATCAGATCAAGAATTTCTAAACGTCATTTTTTTAGTCCTTTAATTGCGCAACTTTCTTTCCATTTAACGAAATTTGTATCTCTTACCATTACCGAGATACCCATACTGGCCCTCCTTATCTTGGACACACTGTATATTAATTATTATTGAAAAATGTTTCTTCGAAAGAGCGCCTTGCATCAAAAACGTAAAAATTATAATAACAGGTGGCGCAAAAGTAATCACCCTATCGGAACATGCTCTCATTTTTGCAAATGGCATCTTATGTCATCGCGACTTTGACATTCGTGAAGCAAACAGAAGCAGAATACACATAGACAAACCATGGATCGCTATACTCCTCTAGAACGCGAAATAATTTGTGTCAATGTTTTTGATAAATAATCGGTCAGTGCTTTTGGCTCCACGTGAAATTTGTTGTCGATTCCCTGGTCGTGTGGCATCAAATGTGCAAACACTGTGGCGTTTAGCCACTCGCCTCGAGCAGACTGGCTCAATACGGGACAGCGTCAGACGTGGCCGGCCCCGGACTAGCCGTTCGGTCGAGAATATCGCTGCTGTGGCTGCAGATGTCCAAGAGGACCCTCAAACATCCACCAGACCATGGGCCACGCACTTGGGTATCGGTAGACGGTCTTTACAGCGAATTTTGGTGAAAGACTTAAAGATGTTCCCTTACAAGTGCAACCGCACACACAGCATGAACGACAGTGGATATTCTGAAGCAAGCTTTTTCCGACCGCTTCATCTCTCGTTTTGGAGATCTGCACTGGCCCTCAAGATCGGCCGATTTGACCGTTCCAGACTTCTTTCTTTGGGGTTTTCTGAAGTCACGGGTCTATACGAACAAGTCACAGACTTTGGCGGCCCTAAAGGAAAACGTCTGACTAGAAGTGGAGAATTTATCGCCAGAAGTTTTGAGAAAAGTCATGAAAAATGCTGTGAAACGAGCCCAAATTTTCATCAACTCTGGCGGTGTCCACTTGACTGATATTGTCTTCGAGACTTAATGGAAAAAAAATTAAACGTCTAAATAAACATAATCAACAAACAGAACCAATTCTTTTCATTTACAAACAAAGTTCCTGCCTTAGGAAATCGAGTGAGGACTTTTGCGCCACCTTGTACATATAACTTTTCGGTAAATAATAAAAAATCGAAAGGAGTAATTAACGTTTTATATTATTTTATCCAATTATAAATCTAAGTCTTCACCTAAAAATTTGAATTTTAAAATTATGTCTTGGTATTTGAAATTTTGAAAAATATTAAAAAAATTGAAAAATTAAACTTTAAGCTAAAGTTAAAAAAATAGGTGTAATCTGGCCTTGAGATTGTTCAGTTAGATAAAACTAACACAAGCTAAAAAAAGCTCATTGAAATCTTACTTAATAAAAAATAGTATTTTTGACAATTTCGAAAATCGCCATTTTCTAAATAATTAAAAATTACTCGGTATACATGATAGGGGCTAAATAGGTTTTTAGACAAGCACAAATTATTGTTTTAAAAAGTTATTTTGAATAATCAAAAATAAAAATGTTTCCTATATGATGCCGACTTTTTGGCGGTCACTGTATAGGTCAGTCGAACAATGATTTCATTGTGTGGCTCGTGAAATGCATTAGTGTGCTCGATTTTTTTTTTAATTTATAGTATAGTTTTAGGAGAAATTTGCTTCGGCATTTTGGTAGCTAAGGATTTTTTATATTTTGTTATTTGGCGTTGGTTTGTGAATTAATGTTGCTATGAAACTAAATTCGGTTATTTTACTTCTAGGTGCAGAGACAGTTGGTTGCTTAACAACCACTTAACATTTTAAACCGTATCTGTATACAATGTATACATAACCTAGTATTCAACATCTGACATGATAACAGGCTGAACAAATTTGAACTAAATTTGATACCAACATAACACATTGATATCATGGCTTGTTTTTGTCTAAAACCGTGTCCATGTAATTAAATGAACTTGATGATGGCTTCGGATAGTTTGAAACTTGCATTGGAATGATTTTTATGAATTCTGAAATTAAAGAATACGAATTTTGTTTTCTATAATTTAAAAAAAATGCACGAGAAAAAACACCAGCCATATGCAAAAGGCCAAATGTTCGATATTTTTCTGAAAAACTATATTTGAAAATATAATACAATTGTGTCAACTCGTATGTAGATGATTAAAATTATAATAATTAGGCATATTAAACATATATGTCAAGTAACTTGACACTTGGCAACTGGTTTTTCTATAAACACTTGTTACTGGTACCATTACAATCTTCTGATATCCATAGATTGAGAAATAACAAAAAGATCTACTTTTGAGTTGTAGAATTTTTATCTCAAGATTATTGAAATGAAATATTCACAGGCGGAAATACATATTTTCTGTCTATTACCATTAAGGCAGGGTTGAGAGTTTATGTATACCTTAAAGTATAAACATTTTGCCAAATTCCTAGGCCTAACGCAAATACTACCCGCATTTATTGACTCAATTAATTGAACCCGAGGTGAAATCTGCGCAAGGTATAAATAACCTCCATGTATGTGTTTCAGCGGTTAGTTATGCTAGATTACTGATTTATCTCGTAATATGTATATTTCTATATTTGCCGTTACTGTCCCTAAGAAAATAAATGTATAAAATGATAGAAAGTATTGAAAACGAAACGTTCATCTTTCTTTGAAGCTCTTCAAAATCACTCAAAGGACAATTACAAACGTTCACATATTATAGCTTTTTTAAAGACAAAGTAAATAATACGTGTCTCTTCATCTTTAAACTGTACATAATTTTTTGTTTCTTCTTTATTAACACGCTTGTTTTAACTATAGAAAAAATGAGTGCTTTGTTTAGTAGCCCAGCTATCCAATATTTATTTAATACCTTTAAGCTTTATTATAGTAATAACGAGTTTTAATGAGCGCCTATTCGTTGTAAAATTGTTATTCGTAATAATAATCCGGCGTTTTCGAATAACTTTTGAATAATCTTGGATATGCTCAAAATTTTGTACGTAAATAGTATTTACTTCCAGGTTTCTTTGAAAATGTAAGATTTAACAATAACTTGATACCAATGAAAGGAAAGTGTAAGATCTCGTAATTACGACAAAGTGTATGTAGTATGACACAATTCAAAGAAGTTATTTTCCTTTGTTAGTAAAAAGCAAACCTGTTTTTTTTTGTTAAAAGGGGCGCTTTGAAGTTGCTTTCACTTAATTAAAGCTGGGAAAAACAACTACACAAGGTATTGTGTAAGAAAGCAACCAAGAACGATAGAATGTGCAATGAAAAGTGCCTGAAAACATTAAAACAGTATTTCCACCTGCAATATTAATAGGCACCTTTAAGGTTTGCATTGTTAATGTTGTTGGTGTTTAACTCAAATTGAATTTTATTTACAGGTTTTTCAACAATTACAATTTCTTCATAAAAAGCTTAGGTTCAATTAAAACATCTAAACTTTGTATATTTCGTAACAGAAATATATTTCTAACAAATTATAATTATTTCAAACAGTAAGGCCAAGTTTTAAATAATACACCTTATACAAGAGGTATCACTTAACAGAAACAAAATAATTTGTAACAAAACTCCAGCAACAGTTTTCGTAGAGATCTTCAAATTCTGGAGACGAAGTGACACAGTAATTATAAAGAAGAATCAACTGCTATTTGTATTTATGAACTTCTTTATTAAGGGATTCCGGAGTCGTTGGAGGCGGCACGAGGGTTAGGGAAATTTAAAACGGGATTTTCCAATTTAAGAAGTCGTGCTTAAAGTTCTTGAAACGTCAAATAATTTTAATGTAGCCTTTTTTACCTTAACCGTTTTGAAACGTCTCCAGAGGTTTCTATATTATATCAACGCAGGAACCCAATTTTTTGTAGCTTAAATTTGTGGATTACACGATTAATGTCTCAACGTTGAAATTTAGAAACATGTATTGGATAAATAAAGAAAAAATACGAATGTACGGATGGTGTCTTCAAACTGCGCGTGTGAAATTCAAAAAATTCAATCGGAAAATGTCACGTTGCGACCTAACATCTTCGGTCTTTGTAGCCGGCTACATCGCAAATAAAGATTCCATTGAAAAGCTGAATAACATGAATATTACTTTGCAGCCTTCGTTTTCCAATATCCTTGTACGAAAGGGAATTCTGAGTACTCGACTCTTGTTACGGAAACGATTTTCGCTTTCTTTCAATCGTGGAAACGCCAGGTTTTACATTTATTTGCATGATGGTTACGAACTGTTTCGCATTGATCCATATCAAGGTTACATATCAATAGTAATAATGTTTTTTTTGTATAAAAAACTAAGTAAATAGCATAAATTTGAGGAAGGTTTTGTAGAGTAGGTTCAATGGTTTTGACCTATTGCAAACAGGCTAACAAAGAGCTTTAATTTTTATATTTTATACTTTAAAATCTCTCAGCACGTGAAACCTATTCTATTAGTAAGTGCATATCGATAATCGCAGTTTTGAGCAGGGGACCATTAAGTTGGTATTTTTAAATTTCCTAATTGCTATAAATAGAAATTAATCATTTATTCCTTTGTAACAGTTCCCTCTGCGAGGTAACTGATGAGTATTTACTTTGTGGGCAATTTAATGATCTTCCAAATCAATCTGCTTTAAATTCTACGTAAATATAAGCGTTCTTGAAAACAGAAAGAAAATACGCTATTTTTTAAGATCCTTCACTTCGAATTAAGTAAGATTATGATGTATTAACGGATGAAATACTTTTTCCATGAGTGATCAATCTTTCATGAGCAGTTTTGCCGGGGTTTCCTTTTCCTGTCAACAATTTTATTACACTGCGGCGCAGCGTTGAAACTTGACTTTGGGAATTTTCATAAACTTCAAAATTGGCTCCTACTTACGTTCTTAGATTACTTTCTTTTTGGAACTATTTAAAAGTCAAAATGGTTGCATAAAATCCTTGTGTCTTTCTGGAACTAAAATAGAAATCAGACATACTGAAGACTAAAAAGTGGCTAAACCTAAAAATTGGACTACAAGAATGTATTCATTTTCCGGGAATCAATTTGAATAATAACATGTAAAAAAATCACTAGTGAGAAACTACAATATGCGTTGAATCTACTTTGCATAAACCGAAGTGAGGTATTCGTAATAATTTTTATTTCACTTTGGAAACATAATCTTGTTTATTATTGTTAAAGTTGCTAAGCAGTATAACAAACACCAACAATGTAGTATACCAACACCAAAAATTTGCATATAAACCAAAGCACACCAAAAATTACTGAATTCTTGAATTTTGTCTATTTTGAAAACCAAAATTAAATAATACGTTGTATGTACTAAGCTCTCGGGAAATGCAAATCTCTCCGCTTTGCGTCGCTCTTTAAACAGTTCCTTGTGCTATAATCTATTGATTATGCCCTTGATACATAAATAACTATTACAAAGCAACTATTTTTAAGGGTCTCTGAAAACTAAAAAATGTATAATCATTTTACCGCATCGGGATGCATAAAAATACTATCTGTAAAATCGTAGTTACTATGGACGTCATTTGTGTATGAATGTGTTGTTTACATATCAGGGGGCCAAAATAACTATTTCGTACGATCGTGGTGTTTCCTTTTACTAGTGTTGTTGAGAGATCCACCGGACTGGTTTTCATAGAAATTAGAAAAATAGCTTGCGATAAGTAAATTCTATAATACAAGTGCCTTAAGTAAAAACTACATAATAAAGTAATTCAAAATTTGGAGAATATCGGTAAGTCTCGTTTTTGTAACTTTTTCTCGACCTGCTAAGATGCACTTATCGATTTTGTATCGTAATATACTATAAAAGTCGGACGAAATTTACTAATTGAGCAAGCAGTTACGTTTTTGCAATATATTTTTCAAATATCCCACATATACCCTATATTCAGCAGTTCACAAAATGTGCGGCATCTACCACTTTGGCAACGAATGCTGAAAAAAATGTGTAAGTCAGACAGAATTAGTTAAGGATTTATCGCCTCTATTTTGTCTAAATAACGAAAGTATATCCGTGTGGTTTACAAACAATCTTGAATCGTTGCGCCATAATGTACTATTACTACATAAAACAAATAATTTGTGAATCCAATAGCTATGCTTTTTATTATTTTAATTGACACAGTTTCTTAAGTTGTCAAATGTCAGTTTTCGTCCAATAGCAGTGTCTGGATTAGTATATTAGCAACCAATCATTCATTTTTACCGCGGTAAAGTAGTTATTTTTGTATTAAGTGCACGAAATGAGTGTTTTATGCTGCACATGAGAATGACTTTTAGCCGAAACCGTTAGGTCGAGGCAAAAAAGTAATCCGAATTTCGCACACGAATGTCACGAAATACAATAGTATATTGCTGGACGAGTGGAGAAACAAAGATTTTCACTCACGCGTTTAAGCCGAGTGTAGAAAGACAAACAAGTGAGTGATTTAGTTTCTCACGAGTGCTGTATTGCGTTTTGTTCAATCCTGCCCACTGAATTTTTGAATAAATATTAAAATTTTATAATTTGCGTGATTTTTATTAAAAAAACAAGTTTTGGTTCGAAATAAAATTTTTTCATGTTATACGTTTGGCAGTAGAAGTGTGTTGTCAGTCTATGTCAAATTCTAAGTTGGTAGGTTAGGTTTTGTTTGTTACTTGACACAGACTGACGCAAACCTGAACCTGCAAATCTCGAATTTGACATATTTTGGGAGTGGGGAAAATGAATGGGCAAAAAGTTTTTACCTCACTGCTTTCGCCTACGGTGTCATAGCAAACAATGTGAGTGAGAAACACAAACGCTTTCTCGTTCTGTATCCAAGTAAGAAATAACATGTTTCCACAGCAAGATTGAACAAACAATATTTTTACTACTACCGCCAAACAAGAGTATCAACTAGTGCGCGAACATTTTTTGCTCCCTAATGCGTACAATGCTTTTTTCACGTCGCCAATGGTAAGGTAAACTGAATGACCTATTTTTGCCAGGTTAGGAAAAGACAAACTTTCGCGTATCGATAGCGATGCGTAAATGTCACCTTTTTTTGCGGTTGTGGAAAAATATTATTATGTTCTTCCTGCACATCGAGAAAAATGCCGCATCTCTGTCTCGGTGTTGGTACGGAAACTTTTTGTTTTTCATTTCTGGAATTTGTCATTCCTGCCTTAACGCAAAATTGAGCCGAACAAATACCATTAAAAAATCTTGTCCTAACGGGCTCGTGTTTTTGATTAATGACAGTTTGTTCTCGTCAATTTTGCTAGGCAGCAACGTTTTCATAATTAAATAAATTTTACTGATAACAATTTTAGGTAATGATATTACTGTTGATTAAATGACCTTTACCGGTTTCAGGATATTAAGCCTTTGTTTACATATACAAAAGTAGGTTGGTAGCTAAATCATAACTGTATCTATACGGTAATATACCTTTACCGCACATTGCAACCATTACCATACTGAAACAACTATATCTGTGCGGTAATATTCCTTTTCCTAAGCCCACGCACATGCAGCCGGTCGTTATCATAACGAACATGTTGTTATGAAAAAATGCACAATTCAAAGTTATACAGTGGGCTAAATATGTCATTTTACCCTACAAACTACTGAAAGTATGTCATTTTGACCTAAAAATTGCGGACAATCTACTGACTTGTTAGTTGTCACAATGAAGCCGTCGTTCATTATGTTGCAAAAATGTATATTTTTTGTGGTCGTGGAAAAAATAGCGTACATAACTTGGTCGAAAGTGTATCGTACGCTCGTATTTTAAGTCACTCGGCTCCGCTACACTTCGACTCGTTTTTCAAATATACTCGCAGGATATACGCCACTTTCGCAGCTTGTTATGTAATATACTATTTTGTACTCATACTTTAAAATTCATATTTCCCGGTCATTCCCGATGCGCCGAAAGTTACTTTTCCCTCACTGGAGTGCTTTTTACTTTCCAACAAAAATTAGGGCAATTGTGTGTTCTTTGTAAATTTTCGTAATTGCCGTTCGTTGGTTTAATTGCGCTTCCAAACATCAGAGGCGCTTTAAACGTCGACAAAAGCTAACAGGTGCGTAGGATACGTATAAAAGTTTAGTGATTTCCGCTGTCAACTCAGTAAAGTAGTAAAACACTAAACAATAATTTTTTTATTTTTAAAAATATTTTCAGTTATTCGTTACAAAAAACATTGTACCTAACTTTTTCGGGAAGAATTTTCCCGAACTTGTTACGTAATAGTATTTTATCATCATCAGTGTTATTATAGACTCTTAACCAAATTAATTTTAGTATCGTTAAGTGCTTCATTACCGCACTCAGTGCGGTAATGGATAGATATTACCGCACTCAGTGCAGTAATGAATTTTACCGCACTCTTTTTTATAAAAAAAAGACATTAAACCAGAATTCATTGATGAAGATAAAATATTGAACAATACACGTTTGCTTATGGCACTTAAAGAGACTCGTTTGATTGCCGCAAAACTCGGCTCACCGCCACGTTTTAGCAATCAAACTCTCATAGTTAAGATGCTCATAATCAAACTTGTATCGTTAATATCTATAACATTACTGCAACCGGTGAACTACTGAACAAAGTACAGATGTTACGAATCATAACAATCCTAGATAACTATGTTAATAGCTATATCTGCCATGTGAATAATTCAAACCTCTCGATTGTCATATCAAATTTTAATCGCGATAGCTGCAATATAAAACAATTACAAAACTAATTTATCGCATAATTATACAGTGCAACTATTCGGCAAATTTACATTTATCTATTTTTAATTGTTTTATATTGTAGATTTTAATAGTAAAAGTTGACGTGGCATTTAGTTGATTAAATTAAAAGGTTGCCCGAAAACATGTTGCTTATGATAATGTCAAAATGGTAAACATCGACACGAAGTGGAGGCGTTTCCACGAGGGGCATTTTCCGAAGAAACAAGTTTGAGGGCCAACCTTGCAAATCCTATTGACTAAATGGATAGATTGAATATCAATCAGAGGATTAATTCATAAAGTCAATTATCTTGACTGCTGACGCTGTCATATTAATGTATTAATGTCAAAAATCAGCTGAATAAATATCAACTTGCAGTTTATTCTGGGTAGAGCGTGTGCTATTGGTCCAAATTCAAATTTTTATGGCTTGCGGTTGGTTGTATGTTGTATGTATTAATCACGTAATATAATAAAAATGCATGGCTAATAGATATAGAAATTGTCTTAGTTTTTTTAGCAATATTACCTATGCTATAACATCAAAAATTATGTATATTCTATTGCATCGTGCAGTGGATTACAAGAAGTTTATATATTTAATAAAATAAAAAAGTAAGGTTGGGTAGTTAGGAACTGGAGTTACTGGAAGCAATCTAGAATGCTGCGTTAACAGTTAGTTGGGTTTTGTCGTAGTTTCTAGTTCTTGGAGCACTGAAGTTCTGTGGCCTCCAGCTAAGTCTAGTTTGAAATGCAGCACCCTCTCCTCCATTCCTCAAGCCTGGAACGAACCACTTCTAACACAAGCGCGACTTAAATAGCCCCGCCATAAATCATCCAAACAAAAAAAGTCGAAAATGTACCCTAGCGCAGATCGAATCGGGCGCAAATTGTAGGGAGGCAGCGCCTCCACCAAAACGATCGAAATTGGCAACAACCGTAAATCCGACGATTAGATCGGATCGGCATAGACGAGGAGATGGCTCGAAGACAAGATGGCATGCGGGAGCACCTGCCCGCAACCTGCAATTTGCCGTTTACGAGGTTTTAACAACTCGCGTACCGCACCGGAAGTGGCGCTGTTTAGACAAAACAGCCCTCGCGCCCCCTTCTAATCCGCCAGGGGCTCGTCGCTCCAACAGTTCGTAACGGATTTAGAAACCAAGGGACCCGCCAAACTTCCAGTTTCTCTGCAGAACCGTTCGTTTGAGCCTCCGATCTGCGTGTTACCTGCCTCGGAAACGATTTCGGCTCGACTAGGACCCGCTCCGGACTCTTTCCTTAGATTTTATCGAGGGAAACTCTTAACATTGGCCCTGCTCATTGAATAATTTCGTGCGGAATTTTTCAAGTAAATAGCTTTCGGCTATCCCATTTTTAAACAGAGACTAACAGTTTCACCGGAATACTTAAAATGTGCATATTTATGAAAGGACAAACTGTTTTAAATTTTTTTTCAGGATATTGAAAATAATTATGAGTTTAGCCTCAAAATTCCACTTTGGGATACATAAATTTTGCGAACTTTCAACACTATTTGCTCAGCTTTTCAGTAATATGTTTACTATAGCCACATCAAAAGAATATTTTTGTGAATCATATTTAATTGAATATTGAGTGATCAAATGAATTTCAGACCTAGTTAGCTATGTCTCCATATAAACATAATGTAACATCAGCCAACTTGATCTGAAATGTAGCTGATTACTCGATGTAAGTACATATAATAAACTTGGATTTTAAAAAAACCGTTGCAGTTTTCTTCTTTTGGTGTTCTCCTTTATTGAATTGTGTTTCACAATTTGCCAAATGAATTTCCGATCTGCTAAAGTAGTAGGCAATGATTTGTCAAACAATTTCTTTTTACGTCAAATGTTACCTTGCTCATATTAACTTAATTCGTGGTATGAGTAATGGTTCAACGGAAGAAAATGCAGGACAATTTAATGTCCTCCAAACACGGTACGGAAAATTTACAAATCATATAGAATAACTCAAAACATTGTTCAGGACATCGACAACAAAAAGAGCAGATTTGTGGGTCGGTGGATCTAGATTGCACTTTAACTCTTCTCCAGTTGAAATATATTCTTCAAATATTAGTACATACGGTGATAGAGCTTTTTATTACTCAAGTAAAAGAGTTTCCTTCGTTCCCAAATAGGAAAATATACCGGAAGTTATCCAGGAGCGCTTGGATATGCTATTCAATATACGTAATAGATTTATTCTCGAAAAGGAGAAAAATTATCTTCAACGAGGAGTACAGAATTCGTGTCAATTCTCGAGTGTATGGAAGATCAATGAAAAATACTCGAGCATCGAAAATAAAAGCTCATCTAAGAGGACGCCACTGTTGTGCTGTTGTAGCAATGAATATAACTTCTTTATATTTGTTTCAAATTCAAGATAGACCGTATAATGTAGCGCATGTTTCTGTATTTATTACTACATTAATCAACCATCTAACTAGTGACCGTGTAAAAGAAGCTCATTTTGTTATAATTAACGTAAGATTTAATACAAATGAAGAAGTAGCGCCTCTCATTAGAAGTCATTGTCACTTTGTAGAATTCCTACCTGCAAACAGTCCTTTTAAAATTCTATAGATAGAGGAATTATTTAAACGACTAATAAAATGAATTGTATGCGTCAATTCATAATGCATCGGAGCATATAATTCCAGAAAATTGGCTTTGTTATTTTCAGCTTAGGGAAACTTAATATTTAAGTGCTAGCTTGGAAAGAAATTAAATATTGAATTAGTTTGTGCCATGTTTCGATATATGTTACTGCATTTATGTATTTACATGACTAAAGACAAAATAAATCTGCGAATTTAATCTAAAAAATAACTTAATTTTAAACATATATTAAACTACGTAATATAAATATCCGAAAAGCACTGGATAGAAAGTGGAAATGATTTGGCAAAAAAACAATGTAATTTGACATACGATTCTGACATCTGACAAATTAAAATGTCAATTGTTATACATAGCAATTTTGTAATATAAACAATTAATATAATCAGTGTATGAGGCCACTTAACGTCTCGTTTATACTGTTATCAGTAAGTTGACATTTTTATTATTATTTTACATGCTACATAGGTAATACATAATAATTATATGGCGATGATGTCACTTATACGAAAAGTTGTTTGTTAGAGAAAACATGGAATCGGTGATATAATTTGAAAATTGTGAAACACAAAATCACCGTAAATAACGTTATTGACATTTTAATCAAAACTAACGATGCAACTCCGTTAGTTTTGATATTTCGGAAAAGTCGTAAATGAAAAAAATGCTTATTTTTTTTAGCTTTATATCCTGGTAAACGGAAGGAATCAACTTAATAATCACCCTGTATAATCCGCATGCAAAATGTCGTCGTCCTCCAACAAATAGTTTTGAGTTATACCGCCAACAGCAGACAGACAGAGAGACAGACGCAATTGAAAAAAATCGGTTTTATCGTCATCTAGGGACCCTGAAACGCCAAGATCTGAAGAAATCTTAGAAGGTGGTTTTTTAACGATTACAACTAGACAAACAACAGTCATAGACAAAAAAGTGGTAAACTAAATTTTTTTTAAAAAATTGAGATATTTCAGATGATAACTTTTTAAATTATGAAGTTAAAAAAGTCTATAAAAATGAAAATAAAGTTTTGACTATATGCTTTAAGAATCGATTGATTTCAATGATACGCGATGAAGATTTTATAAATGGCGGATGACTGAGCGAGAGCATGCGAAATTGAGAAATAATTGACCGAGTTTACGGCGGTGCATAACGTAAAAAAATGTATGTCATTGTGAGAAAAAGAACATGAAAGGTTAGAGTACCCTCTTCAAAATTGCTCCCTAAAGGTACCTATCTCCGTAAAACTTTTTTTTCTGAGTTATTCGCATTGGAAGAAAAAAAATGTTTTTTTTTTATTTCGGACATCTCCGCAAAAAACATCGTTTGGAGAGTTTTGAATTTTCAACTATGTCAAATCACTGACAAATAGCGGACTCAGGGAAATTGCCGTTCGTTTGGTGGTTTCATAAGGTTATGTTACCTTCATTAAGTACCAGCAACTATAGTGTACATAATTCTTCCAAAACAGGCGGAAATTTACTCATTTAAAAAAAAACATATTTTTTCTTCCAATGCGAATAACTCAGAAATAAAAGGTTTTACAGAGATATCTTTAGGGAGCAATTTTGAAGAGGATACTCTAACCTTTCATGTTCTTTTTCTCACAATGACGTACATTCTTAAAGAATATAGTCCAAGCTTTATTTTCATTTTTCGTAGACTTTTCTAACTTCATAATTTAAAAAGTTATCGTCATTTAAAATATCGCAATTTTTTCAAAAAAATTTAATGTACCGCTTTTTTTGTCCATGAGTATAGTAATAGCTATTACGGTTATAGTTCTCCTGTGAAAATAGTGAAATAAATATTTTGATAGTTAGCTATGACATTTTAGGAGGCATGTGTATTATTAAATCAGACCAAAATATAACGTCAGATGACAGTGACATTTGCTAAATTATAATTATTAACAATTTTGTCAGCAAAACGAATTCATCTTTCGGAAGATGCAAAGTTAATAGTGACAAATGTGTATGATTCTCTTTTACACAAAAATGTAAGAATCTGTTAACGTCAACTGCAGAACTAACTAAACTTCCTATATCTACTGTTGCTAATATAGTTTCGAAACAAAGGTTTAAACGAAAAGCTCAACAGCCAAGAAATGTTATTAGTAAACTAACTGACCCGGAAAAATTACACATCAGGGATGAGATTTACAAGATGTACGAAAATAAAGAAGTACCTACTCTAAACAAGATTCAAACAAAATTAGTGGAATGCGGTATTGATTTTTTATGTAAAAGTTATACTTTACGGTCTGTTCTTAAGGATACGGGTTTTACTTATAAAAATATTAAAAATAGTTCTGCAGATTACCATTGCGATATGAATGCAGAATTGTTTGAACGCTGGTTTAAAGCTGTTATATAAATAATACATACTTCCAAGTGCCATTGTAGTATTTTCTCGTATGTTTTGTATTTATTCAGTTTTTAATAATAAAAAATGTTTATAATTATTAATTACCTACAAAGGCAAAATCATAAACCAAATATTTAAGGTTAGGTTCTATTTGTCATTAGTGTCTTGTCGGGTTATAATATTTTGGTTTTCTGATTTAATAATACACATGCCTTCTAAAATTTCATAGCTAACTATCAAAATATTTATTTCACTATTTTCATAGAAGAACTATACAAACAGCCCGTCCGGATTAGAAGAACATCTTCAAATGAATTATTTTTCGTTCTATAGAAACTTACTCATAAATGTGACAAGTTTCCTTAAGTCTTAAACTCTTAACGTTGCTGTACTAATTTTTTTATTTTGGGAAGCTGTTAGAAATAAATAGCTTTCAGTGATGTTTGCTTTAAAGAACGTTTAAATGTGTCACAAACCAGAATTAAATTGAATGTAAATCTAGCTCGGTAATTCCAGAATAAGCTATTATACCGAATGTTCTTCAAGACCCAACTTTATTCATTTGTATTGGAAACCATGTTTATATTAATTAATGGTCGTCATTTACTTGTACTTCTAATAAAAAATGTATCAATAGTGTAGACATTTGTGATCAACGTTGTATTATTCTAAAGGCAATTTCTAATTCTACTTAAAATGTTCGAAAAAGGTTGTCGCATTTAAAATAAATGTCGATGACATACCTTTTTCTAATGTGACCAACAAATTAAAAAGCACCTCAAAGAAAATGCTGTATTCGTTTATCCAGCATCTTTAATCTTTTACATTTCAGTGTCGAGGACCACTTACGAAAGTGTAAATTTACGTGCTGGAGCTAATTTTCAAAAAACCAAATGTTTATATAGACTTTTTTATTATACCTGCATCAGAATCACCGTTTAAAGCACGCCTGAGCGTGCGAAAGCAGGCGATTAAAGCTCGCCGAGCTTTAAAGGTTGTCAAGGAAACAACTGAATGCAACAACGGACATAGACGCGACACAAACGTAAATAATTCTCGTAACTATAGTAGCAATATTATTATGCCCTCTCGATTTATCACGACAAAAATTATTTCTAAACTTTTAGTGCGTAATTTATTTTCAGTATAGGAGGTATAATAAAAATAGCGTAAAGTATTCGTGGATAACAGGTCTTTAAAACACTTGCTCGCGCGTGTTTTAAAGACCTTGTTATCCACTCATACTTTAATATACTATTTTATTATACCTGCATCAGAATCGCCGTTTAAAGCACGCCTGAGCGTGCGAAAGCAGGCGATTAAAGCTCGCCGAGCTTTAAAGGTTGTCAAGGAAACAACTGAATGCAACAACGGACATAGACGCGACAAAAACGTAAATAATTCTCGTAACTATAGTAGCAATATTATTATGCCCTCTCGATTTATCACGACAAAAATTATTTCTAAATTTTTAGTGCGTAATTTATTTTCAGTATAGGAGGTATAATAAAAAATAGCGTCAAGTATTCGTGGATAACAGGTCTTTAAAACACTTGCTCTATTTCGAGCACGACGGCTACGCCGTCGTGCTCGAAAACTCGCGCGTGTTTTAAAGACCTTGTTATCCACTCATACTTTAATATACTATTTTATTATACCTGCATCAGAACCGCCGTTTAAAGCACGCCTGAGCGTGCGAAAGCAGGCGATTAAAGCTCGCCGAGCTTTAAAGGTTGTCAAGGAAACGACTGAATGCAACAACGGACGTGGACGCGACAAATCGTAAACAATTCTCGTAACTATAGTAGCAATATTATTATGCCCTCTCGATTTATCACGACAAAAATTATTTTTAAGTTTTTAGTGCGTAATTTATTTCCAGTATTGCAGGAATAATAAAAAATAGCGTAAAGTATTCGTGGATAACTGGTCTTTAAAACTCGCGCGTGTTTTAAAGACCTTGTTATCCACTCACACTTTAATATACTATTTTCCACTTTACTGGATACTTGATATATCGAATACATGCTATTGTGTTAATAGTATTAATTCTCGTATTCAAAATCCTATAAAGTGAAGTGCATCTATCGATTTCTCCAAGTACTTGAAATCAAAATTTATTAACGTTTGGAAAATGCATTGTTTTTTGTACGATTAACTTGATAAGAGGCTTCCACGAATGGGGCCTCCAGTTAATCCGCTGCGAATTCCGGTTCAATGGGATTGCCGGGAACTGCCACTTAATAACCCTAACTTGGGTTCAGTTAGTTGTTGGAGTGAAACAAGACTTAACAAACACGAGTATATTGAGTAACAACGATTACAAACGTCACTGATGGACCGATGGTTTTTTACAAAAGCTTCAACTGTTGTGACACGCTTGGATTGGCCACGCGAAAATAGCGAATTGCGCGTAACCGTAACACAAAACAACCTGGAAACGACTTTACCAGGGAGTTAGACCGAAACGCAAACTAGCACAAAGCATAGCTGAACTTGCTTCCTCGAGGCTCTGAATCTAACTAACTCTGAATTTACAGCGAGACGAACTCGCCAATTCAAGGAGGGGCAAGCTCAAACACTATTGGCTGAGGCGATCCTGCGTAGCCAATCGGAGCATCGCACGTTATTTAGGAAAAATGCTTATTCTAAGAAACCTTAATGCTAAGCTCTCTCAATGAGGCAATTGAACGAAATCCATAAACCCATGATTCCCAAATATGCTAAGTCGGCTTAAGTTCTAGTAGAAAATGTATCCATCCGCTTTAAAGCCATTAAGGGAAGCTTACAAATTCCTTTCCAACATTAACAGAGGCAAACAAATACGGCAAGATGCAAATTTGGCTTTACCACGACCTTTGAATGAGATAAAACAGTTATGACTTGAATTACGTGATTAATTATAATCAAAAAGGTTTTGATGCACGCATCTGTGTGAATCAAACATGCCGCCCCCGAAGTGCCGACTATGGCACGACGTGATTAAATCCCAAAATTAAACTGAAATCTAACACTACAAAATAATCAAATGCATAACAAGAACTAATGACAGATGATAATCCAAGAGTCTTACAGATAACTTACAACTAGCATGAATACAAGCAAAGAAACAACTAAACCTAGCAAAATGTTCAATTAGCGAAAACTACCAACTAAGAGCAAAGTCAATGTTTATTGCCCTTGATCGCAATGATCGTCTTTGGGTAGGATGTACACTTTACGCACCGAGCGTTTCAGGAGATTCCCTCGGGAATCGCGCACTTGCACCACACGCACAACACCATCCGCTCCTGGATATGTGGCTGAAATGATTGCCAGTGGCCAACGGTAGCTTGGAGATGCCTCGTCGTGGACGAGTACCACGTCGCCCACCTGGGGGGCTAGAGACGTGCTGGAGGACTTCCACTTAGGCCGGCGCTGCAGGAGGTGGAGGTAGTCCCGGGACCAACGATCCCAAAACTGCTGAGACAGCCGCTGGACCAGCCCATAACGGCTGAGACGATTTTCCGGTATGCCCTGGAGTTGGGCTTCCGGAAACGAAGTCAGCTTCCGACCGATCAAGAAGTGGGCAGGAGTAAGGACTTCGGGGAATGAGGCGTCGGTAGGGAGAACACAGAGTGGGCGGGAATTTAGTATCGCCTCCACTTGAGTCAGCATGGTGTAATACTCAACGAAAGTTAACTTTGCATTGCAAGATATTCGCCTTAAATAATATTTCAATGACTTTACCCCCGCTTCCCAAATGCCGCCAAAGTGCGGAGAGCGTGCCGGAATAAAATTCCACTTAATGTTATGTTTCGACAATTCTTCCCTTATGCATTGCTCACTAGAGCCTGACAGGATATTTTTTAATTCCGATAGCTGATTTCTGGCACCGGTGAAACAGGTAGCATTGTCAGAAAATATGTTGGAGGGTAAACCGCGTCTGGAGATGAATCTCCTCAATGATGCGATGAAAGCCTCCGTCGTGAGGTCTTCCACGAGTTCAAGATGAATAGCCTTCGTGGCTAAACACACAAATAGGGCTACGTAAGCCTTTACTTCTTTCGCGCCTCGCCCGGATTTGTTTTTTATAAACACGGGACCCGCGTAATCTATCCCGCAATTACTGAAAGGGGGAGAGGGTGTGACACGAGCTTCGGGTAGTGATCCCATCAAGTGTTCATTCATCTTAGGCTTGGCCCGGAAGCATATCACGCAATTGTGTATTACTTTACGTATTAGGTCTTTGGCTCTCACGATCCAAAACTTATCCCGCAATGAGGCCAGTAACACCGAGTGTCCACAATGCAAGAGCCGCAAATGCTCTTGCTTCACGATTAGCAACGACAAAGGGTGACTAGCTGGTAACAAAAGGGGATGTTTCTGATCAAAGCTTAGATTGGAGTTTTCTAGACGGCCGCCCACGCGCAGTAGGCCCTGATCGTCCAGAAATGGGTTTAGAGAAAGCAGCGCACTATTTTTCGGCAATGGCGCTTTTTTAGACAAAACTGCTATTTCTCCGGAAAAGACTTCCGCCTGGGCAATTTTGATCAGGCGGCGAGTCGCGTCCTCCAATTCGTCAATGGCTGGAGGTCCCGACCAGCGCGTTTCGGTGTTTCTGTTTCTCGCGAGACGCAGGCAGTACGCGACTACGCGCTGTAATTTTGTAAAACTGGAATAGCGCCTGAAAAGTTCAAATTCTGGGACGCGATGGTGAAGAGTGGCCACTACTGGGCGCGACTCTTGGGCTGCTAGCTCACCCGAATCAATTTTAACGGGCTGGGGTTTTAAGTCCGCCTGTGACAAAAATTCTGGCCCGTGCCACCACAAGCGTGAGTTGAGTAACTCCTGGGGTAACATTCCCCTGCTAATTATATCGGACGGGTTGCAATTTGTACGCACGTGAAACCATTCTTCCCTATTGCTTAGTTCGTGAATCTCGGTCACCCGGTTCGCGACGAACGTCTTCCAATTACTCGCATCCTTATTTATCCAGTGCAGAGTTATGGTGGAGTCCGACCAATAGTACACGCGGTCAAATTTAAATGCGGAGGAATCGAGTATAGTTTTAATCAAACGAGCCAACAGTAAGGCTGCGCAAAGCTCCAAACGAGGCAAGGATATTGTTTTTAATGGAGCGACCCTTGACTTAGCACAAAGCAAATTGGTGGTGACATTACCGCGCGCGTCAACGCAACGTATATACACGGCGCACCCGTAGGCTACAGAACTCGCGTCCGCAAATCCGTGGAGATCTATCGAATTTATGTCATCGCAAATTACCCGTCTCGGAATTGCCAACGAGCCCAAAGAGCGTAATGAAGAATGGAGTTCGTCGTATCTGGAGCGCATCTCCATGGGCACCGTTTCGTCCCATGACAACTTCAACTGCCAAAGCCGTTGCACGAGAAGTTTCAAAGTTAGAACGCTTGGACCAAGTAGTCCCAAGGGATCGAATATTTGAGCCATACTAGAGAGTATAGCCCGCTTGGTAACTGATTTGCAACAGCTAGGGTTTACTCTGTAACTTAGCACGTCCCGCCGAGTATCCCAAAAAATGCCGAGAGTTTTCTCCGTGGCGTCTTCCGTCAAAGAAATGGGCTCCATGCTGCCGCGATCTACACCAATGGCGCTAGCTACTTCACTGTCGTTGGATGCCCACTTTCGCAATTCAAACCCGTACCCCGACAAAGCGCTACTAATTTCGAATTGCGTTTTTATGGCTTCCGCCCTATTTTCAAAACCAGTCAGTAGGTCATCTACATAAAAATCCCGGCTAATTCTTAATGAGGCCTCTGGAAGCGATGCTTCGATTTCCTGGGCGATTTGTATCAAGCACCTAGTTGCTAGGTACGAGGCTGATTTAGTACCGTAGGTGACCGTTAATAATTTGAAGCATTTTACCGCTGAGGTTTTGTCGTCACGCCATAAAATTAATTGGTATTGCGTCTGCGAGGGGTCCACTAGAATTTGCCTATACATTTTGGCGCAATCTGCTTTCAGCACGTACTTGAATTGCCTAAAGCGACAAAGAATTGCAAACAACGACTGCTGGACCACTGGGCCCTTATGTTGAAGGTCGTTAAGCGATACTCCGGAGGAGGACGCACAACTGCCGTCAAAAACAACGCGATGTTTGGTCGTTGAACTGTCCTCCTTCATGACTGGCAAATGTGGTAAATAAAACCGAGGATGAGGAAGGGTCGCTTCGTCGTCCACCTTGCTCAAGTGACCAAGCGACTCGTATTCTTTGAGAAATGCGGAATACGCGGTTTTCAACTCGGGGTTTTTTGACAATTTGTTTTCTAATGAATAGAAACGCTTTAACGCTATACCGCGCGAGTCTCCCAGCGATGGAGCATCTTTCCTGAAAGGTATGCTCACGATGAACCTACGCGGCTCCGACGACGCCCGTTTCGTAGTCGATTGAAAATGGTCTTCGCAAAATTTGTCATCAGCAGAGAGTCGGCCTGATGAACCGTAAGCCCCCTCGATTTCCCAAAATCTCTGAATGCCGTGCTCGATGCCGGCTACACTTAAATGAACTCTATTTGAAAGCATGAGCGCTCGATTTTCGATGTTCATGTTTCCGCCTAAAACCCAACCAAAAAGAGTTTTTGTTAAGAATGGCTTCTCTGGGCCCAATTTCACCTGTCCCTGACAGAGCACTTGCCAAAAGACATTCGCGCCTAATAAAAGATCAATCTTTCCCGGTGTATTACAATCTGAATCGGCTAGCACAATGTTTGGTGGGATCTTCAAATCCCTCAACGAGAAAGAAAGGGCCGGCAGAGGGTCCGTAATTTTGTCTAACACAATACAGCTCAAAATGTCCTCGTATTTCCCGTTACGGGAGCGGATTCGAACGTTTGCTCTGAATTCAGCGTTCAGAGCCCTGGCACCAACACCCGACAGTGAGGTGATATTACCTCGTTTCTCAATTTTCAAATTTTGACACAAGTCGGCGCTAACTAAGTTAAGTTGGGATCCGGGGTCCAAAAGAGCTTTTGCCCGGGAAAATGACCCGGAGGATCCTTCTACGAATACGCTAACCGTGGACAATAAAACTTGCGCTGGCGCCGCGATTGCAGGACGGCTACAAGCTGCTGAAACGGATGCGACGGGTGCCTCGCTCGGGGAGACGGCCCCGACCTCCCGTGCGTCACTGCTGGATTCTGGCGGTCCAGGACGCGGCGACGAAGTATTTTCGTGCGCGTCGCGCTTTGGACGCAAACACAGTAAAGTATGGTGCTTTTTTCTGCATACGCGGCATCTCGACGATGTGCATTTTACCACGAAATGTCCGGGCTTGAGACAATTGTTGCATAATTTCAAACGACGCGCCTCTTCGATACGAGCGTTTACCGACAATTTTGAGAATGATTCGCAAGCGCTAATCGAATGATTACTATTTTTGCAAAAATCACAAGAGTGATTACCTTGCTCTCTGGCTACATGAGCGCGTGCATGACTTTTTTGCTCGGATCCCTGATTTCCCAAACTCGAACCTATTTTCGCAGCTTCCAGCGAACCTAATAAGTGACTTTTGCTCTCTAAAAAATCTAACAACTCTCGCAAAGTAGGAAATTGTCCGGCATGTTTGCATAATTCCCAGTCAGTCTGCATTGCTGAGCTGAGCTTCGAAACTATGATATGTATTAGTATGGTGTCGACTGTGGGTTCCCCGTACGCCTTTAAAATTTCCAAAATTCTAACTACACTATCGAGCAGCCTTTGAACAGACGAATGTGAATCCTTTTTTACGTTCTCTAAACTGAATAACGCATTTATGTTTGATTTTACGATCAGTTTCTTATTTTCAAATCGCTTGACTAGAATGTCCCAAGCAATGGTATAGTTATCGTTGGTAACTTTTAACGACGAGATTGAACTAGCAGCTTCTGCCTTAAGGGAAGAAATCAAATAGTAAAATTTCTGAACGTTGGTCAAATTAACGTTGTTATGAATAAGCGACGTAAAGGAGTCATGAAATTGAACCCAATTCTCGAATTTCCCCGAAAAGGAAGGCAAATCTAAGGGTGGTAATCTTAATCCAGCGAGCTCTCCTGAAGGGCCACTTTGCGAAGAATTTTGACCTACATTCGGTTTTATACCCGAACTGATCTTATTTTTTGATAAGAATTCCTTTACTGCGCTACTAATCTCGCTAAAATGAGTCATAAAAGAGTCAAATTCATTGAAAAGTTCATCAAAGTTTTCAGCGTCGGCCTCCATTAGGCCCTCCATTGACTTCTTATACTCATCCAACAAATTTTGGAAACAACTAAACTCTTCTGACAAGTTGCCGACCTCGTGAGCCTTCACGGGGCTGGACGAAGAAATTCTATGAAATAGAGTTTTGAAACGATCTACTTGGGCTTTTATGAATTTGCAACGAGTGGTTAAAGTGCGAGTTTCCGACATGACCGCTGATGTCGAACGAGTTTCCACCATGACTGACACAAGCAAAAAACAGCACTAAACGAAGGTGTAATGGAAAAGGACTTACTTTTGATTTGAGAACGTAGTAACTTCTTGACGAACAGAAAACCAACCCGCTGCCGATCGCTGCCGCTTGACGTGGGACCTGGACTCGGTGTAAGCTCTCGATGGTTGAATTTCCTGGTGTTGGCGAAGCTTCTTGACGCTCTCCGACGAAACGATGTTGGAGCAATTGCATCCACCAGCTACTGGAAACTTGTACACTCGCGTTTTTTAGCTTCTTCCACATCCGGCTCGAAGGACCAATGTTTTTTGTACGATTAACTTGATAAGAGGCTTCCACGAATGGGGCCTCCAGTTAATCCGCTGCGAATTCCGGTTCAATGGGATTGCCGGGAACTGCCACTTAATAACCCTAACTTGGGTTCAGTTAGTTGTTGGAGTGAAACAAGACTTAACAAACACGAGTATATTGAGTAACAACGATTACAAACGTCACTGATGGACCGATGGTTTTTTACAAAAGCTTCAACTGTTGTGACACGCTTGGATTGGCCACGCGAAAATAGCGAATTGCGCGTAACCGTAACACAAAACAACCTGGAAACGACTTTACCAGGGAGTTAGACCGAAACGCAAACTAGCACAAAGCATAGCTGAACTTGCTTCCTCGAGGCTCTGAATCTAACTAACTCTGAATTTACAGCGAGACGAACTCGCCAATTCAAGGAGGGGCAAGCTCAAACACTATTGGCTGAGGCGATCCTGCGTAGCCAATCGGAGCATCGCACGTTATTTAGGAAAAATGCTTATTCTAAGAAACCTTAATGCTAAGCTCTCTCAATGAGGCAATTGAACGAAATCCATAAACCCATGATTCCCAAATATGCTAAGTCGGCTTAAGTTCTAGTAGAAAATGTATCCATCCGCTTTAAAGCCATTAAGGGAAGCTTACAAATTCCTTTCCAACATTAACAGAGGCAAACAAATACGGCAAGATGCAAATTTGGCTTTACCACGACCTTTGAATGAGATAAAACAGTTATGACTTGAATTACGTGATTAATTATAATCAAAAAGGTTTTGATGCACGCATCTGTGTGAATCAAACAGCATGCAAGGCTTTTTTGAAAATCAGCTGAAGTATTTTTTAATAGAGATGTTAAAATATGTTTTGTATTAAAATTGCAAAAGAAATAGGATCATAGATACCTCTACTCCTTCAGTATTTTATCGTTTAAATAGTTATTTGTACAATTAGTAATGTAAATAAGTAATGAAAAAAGATGTTTTTATACGTGTTGCACACACGTAATTGTTTACATAGTGGCATATTGTAACTCGATATGTGGTCAAAAAAGTCTTCAGACAATTCACAATTTTAATAAAATAGTTAAAAAAAATATTACTTGCTTTGCGATTTTTTGTTTAAAAACCACGACTTTCGTGATCCCTATGCAAATAGAAAACATTTACAACTAAACATAATATGATATTGTAAGCAGATGAAGTTATTTTGTTTAACTATTTAAACCCAAATAATTGCACATTTTTGATCTCATCTATTTGCATTTGCTAATAGTAATAATTGCAATTTTTATGTTTAAAAAAGTTGATTCTTTACCAAATGTTTATTTTCTTAATCAAAACGATTTAATAATTTTCTTTACTTAAACCTTTAGTTGCAGTTAGGTGTATCAAAGATGGCGTGGATTACTTATGTTTATTTTCCGTGCCTAACATTTTACTATATTCTAACTGCTCTTTGCAACAGTATATGTTTAAAGATTTTAACAACTAAATAAACATATCCCTACACTAAGCACTAAACACTGGATATATAAGACTAGCTATCGATTGGAACAAAAAAAAGAAATAATTAAATTCTTCGAAGTAGATGTCACTTATCGCAGAGAATATAATAAAGGCTCTTCAATAAACCACTTCGTTCCTGTAGAACGCAATTGCAGAGCTTTAATATTTTAGTTTCATCTTGCGTTAAGTAAGACGAATGTGAAGCAAGTGAAATTTTAAAATATATCTTGATCTCTTACTTTATTTGTTTATGTATTTAAATATTACAATTAATTCTTTTCCATAAAAATAAAATAAATTTTTAGAGTATGAACTACATAGGAATTGAAATACATAATATGTACATTAATGAAAATAATCACATAAGCACTTAATTGCCATTTTCAATTCATTATGCGTTAGTAGTAATTCCCCACATACATGAGGGAAACTAGAAAAAATATTATTTTCTATAGCACATGTTAAAGTGTGCTTTTATCAACTCAAAACAAAAAATCAAGCGTTACTTTAACAGCAAGGGTAGATAAAGTAGAACTTTAACATCAAGGATAGATAATAGCTATTTATGCAACAAGTGCTAAAAGTCGAGCACGCGTTGCATACAATATTTTATCTACCACCTTAATTTTACCGTTATTAATCCATAAATATCGATTTAACAAATGTTTGCATCTACGACACTTCTAATTTATGTCATAATAAATAGTAGCCCATGCGAAGGCGAATGTTTGCGAAGCCAGTGCTGTCAAGGTCAGTTACGGAATGGAATTATTAATACTCCACATCTGAGGGTATTCATTACATAACGCTTTAATTATTTCAAAAACGCTTTACCTGTAACGCAAGAAGCAACTAGAATAGCTTTACAACTTTACTTCCAGTTCAGAATTGTAGTTTTATAACCTCACTTCACTTTTAGCACTAGAGCTAAAAGTAAACAGCTGATTTCTTTAACCACGGTAAACTATAAAACGTCACTTTTAGTGAAACAAGCTAGCGCTAAAAGGCCTACTTTTAGTAGTGGTCGTAGATAATAGCTATTTATGCAACAAGTGCTAAAAGTCGACGTTTATGCGCGAGACATGAAAATTATGAAACGAAGCCGAAGGCTGAGTTTCATAACATGTCTCGCGCATAAACAACTTTTAGCACGCGTTGCATACAATATTTCATCTACGACCTTAATTTTACCGTTATTAATCCATAAATATCGATTTAAGAAAGGTTCGCATCTGCAACGCTTTTGTCATAATGAATAGTAGCCTACGCCGCGGTGGCGATTGTTTGGCCACGCCCGTGCTGTCAAGGTGAGTTACGAAATGTAATTATTGATACTCCACATATGACTGTATTCATTACATAACGGTTTAATTATTTCAAAAACGCTTTACCTGTAACGCAAGAAGCAACTAGAATAGCTTTACAACTTCACTTGCAGTTCGAAATTGTAGTTTTGAACCTCGCTTCACTTTTAGCACATGTGCTAAAAGTAAACAGCTGATTTCTTTAAACACGGTAAACTATAAAACGTCACTTTTAGTGAAACAAGTTAGCGCTAAAAGGCCTACTTTTAGTAGTGGTCGTAGATAAAATTTATAATATCTCATGGATACGACATTGTTTGTTTTACTATTAAGAGCCGGTTCTACAATGCAAGTATATACCTAGAATAAGCTATTCGAGGTATAATTGTCATAGTTCCCTTTGTTACAGCAATCGTTTCTAGGGTATTTATTCCCCAGATAACTTTATCCTTGGTTTGTAGAGCCGGCTCTTATAGTCATATATTTACTTATACTAAGGGGCGATTCTACAATACAAGTATAAACCGTTCAATAGTTTTTTCCAGGTAGGTAGACATGGAATTTTGTTTTTATGTTTAATAAAATTAAAACTCCCTAAAACCTCGTTCTGACACTTTGTCAGAATCAGCTGTTATGTACAGGAGGCTCACGAAAGTGTCTAATTTGACATTTTGAGGTTAAACGAGCAATGTTGCCAGTCCTTTCATACTTTGTTTGCCACTAGGCATAATATTTATGGACTTCGGCGTCATGGATACCTATCTGTCAACAAATTGTAATACTAAAGCAAATATGCCGAAAGTCATTAAAGGTGACACAAAACTGAAATCTTTGCCCGGCTTAGTGAAATTTGGGAAGTAAGTATTTATGCATAAAACTTAACTGTTGGTTTAATTTTGAGCTTTGTACTGTTTTAGGTATCTGAAAAAACTATTAAAAATATTATGGGGCGGGACAATTTTGAAATTAAACCTGTTGGCCCACGACCTAAAAATGATACATACTATGGAAAATATTAAGAATGTCAGATGGAAGAGTTACTAAGATAGTATTGGAAGGCAGAGCGCAAGAAACTAGAAGAAGAAGCGACCAACGAATAGGTGGAAGGAGGCAGTAATGGAAGACATAGCAAGGAAAGAAATAGAAGACTGGAGAAATAAAATCCTGAATAAGAGATAATGGAGACATATTGTTATGCAATGGGCCTAAAGTGGCTTGTAAAAGCTTTATTTATTTATACTGAAAAAAAACATAAATTGTAATATTTAAATATTTTTGTATACAATTTATAATTACAATTAAAAAAAACTTTCATTATACCATTATGCCTACTCAACAAAGTATGAAACGTATTCAGAATCAGCGATGCTGTCTTTCATGAAATTTATCTTAACCAATAATAAAAGTGGCACAAAATCCATAACCAAATCTGGCAACCACGTTTTGTACATAAAATTATAATTTTGTATAAAATGGGCATAACCTAACTTTTGTTAATGACTGACAGCATATTTATAAACCGTTCACGATCTTTTTGGGTCAGGTGAGGCTATGACCATCTAGTAATTTTGTTGGCAGAACCTCTGTTGCAACTAAACTCCCTCATGGAAATTGACACTTTTTATGTTAGGTTAGGTTGTTTTCAGTTTAAGGTTATATTTGAATAGGTACATGGTTGCCGGATATTCTCTAGTTGCCACATCGACTCGCGTTCTTTTAAATTTGGTCTGTTCTTTTTAAATTGGAAGTAGCATCGTTTAATGGAAATTTTTTGTTGTAACAAAATTATTTTGGGCATTTTGACTTTTCCTTTGACGGAAATTAAAATTATTTTTACACATTAATTTGATAAATCATTCATTTTCTTACGAATATTAAAATAATAAATCTGGCAATGTGGTGGCAAGAAAATGTCGAACAGACACTGACAGAAAAAAAAAGTTGCATCCGCTACATCATCGAATCAGTTAGTCCAACATGAAAAGAAAAAATCATAGCCAACTCTGTCCCAAAAAGGTCGTGAACGGCTTATACAGGGTGAAATTCATCACCCTAACATGGCCTCCTATCGGGAAAATAACTATTGAAAGGTTTATATATACCTAGAATAAGCTATCTGAGGTATAATTGTCATAGTTTCATTTGTTACAACAATCGTTTCTAAGGTATTTATTCCCCGGATAACTTTATGCTTGATTTGTAGAACCGGCCCTAAGCATTTATATAATTAAACAATTTTCCAACCCCAACCCCGCCATTGGTGTTGACCCGCCACTGGAGGCGGCCATATTTATGTCTTATGTCATAAGCGTATATGAAATACTACTATATTGCTAGCGGCTATGAGTGGCGTGGTCACACCGTAAGTGAGGCAGACAACCAACTTTTCTACGGACTTGGTGAGCTGTACGCAAGCGCGTCTGCGTCGTCCGCGCGGTAGGAAAGTGGTCGAGTTTAAAATTTGCTTCTAAACGCGGAGTTCGAATTCTCAGGCATGCGCACGAGACGCCTAGTACTCATAGTGAGACTCGGCGCCATAATGTTTTCGTGCGTTCCCAGGCTCTACTAGCAATATAGTACTTTAAATATATGGTTGTAAGTGACATTTCATATGACCAGACTGTGTATATACAGTGACTGTAGGCACGACCTCCTGGTTTAATATTAATCCAGGAGGACGTGGACGTATGCTTTTAAAATAAAAAAAAGACTAAGTTGTCAACGTTGACATTGATTGTAATTATATCAAGACTTTCTTTCATTATATCTAGTTGTTGGAGACACTAACAGTTATTTGTAACAGCGGTAACGCCTCATTTTTCGGTTTAGAAGCAAGTAGCTGTAGAGAAAAAACTGGAATGATGTTGTTCAGTAGTTACGCAATTATTATTCAGATTTTGACGTTGTTATTAAAAAGCCTATGAAAAGAATAAGTGTATTCTTTCTGGGACCTCCGTGACTGCGTGTGAGTAAATAACGTCGAGGCTGCGGGGTGGCGGCTAGCTACTCTTAAGCGCGACATTTAATTGGCGACCGTGACAGCACATTGCAGGGAGCGGAAGACTGCTTGGAGTTCGTTTGTGTTGTGCTATCGTTTACCAGCGCACAGCGAGCTTGGTGCAGGGTGAAGGCAAATCTGTGATTGTCGAGATGGACGCAGAGAAGAAACGCCGTGCGGTTTTGCGGGCCGCATTTACCCGTGTTGCAAATCAACTACAGCAGGTGTTAGGAACCGCGCAAGTGGACATTATCGAAGCGCAATCCTTGCAGGAGCTTTTGCAACAGAAGGCAGAGGCTTTAAAGGTAGTTGACAATGAAGTATTTAGCCTCATGCTGTCAGAAAATGCTAGTGAAGAAGATTTAGCCGCTGAGATGAATAGCTGTGACGAGTATGCAGTTCGAGCTGCACAGCTAAGAATCCGGTACAACAAAATAGCATTTGAGAAGAGTGAAGTGTCATCAGAAAGGGCTCTGAGAGCTGCAAGTGTAGCCATCCAAGGAGCGTCTGGTGCACACAAGCTGCGTTTGCCAAAAATTGAGCTGGTGAAGTTCGGGGGAGAAGTACGAGACTGGTTGCCTTTCTGGAGCCAGTTCAAGAAGATACATGAAGCCACCGATCTCGACCCCGATGACAAATTTCAGTACCTGCGACTGGCCATTACCTCGAACACGAGGGCCCAGGACTTGGTCGAAAGCTTTCCAGCCACGGCAGACAACTATGAGAAGGTGATCGATAGTCTAAAATCTCGCTTTGGAAGGGAGGATCTCCTTGTTGAGGTATATGTGAGAGAACTTTTAAAATTAGTTCTAAATAATGCTATGCATAACCAATCAAAGTACGGCATTGCTACATTGTACGATAAAATAGAAACGCAACTCCGATCCTTGGAGACATTGGGCATAAATACAGATACGTGCTCTGCAATGTTGTATCCGTTAGTAGAATCATGCCTACCAGAAGAACTCTTGCGAGTCTGGCAAAGATCCACGAATTTTTGCGAGAAGCCCGATGCTACTCTTAAGAATAGACTGGACCGCCTCATGAATTTCTTGAAAGCAGAGGTAGAAGGCGCAGAACGCATTTCACTTGCAGTAGAAGGTTTTGGCTTAGGTTCACACGACGGCAAGCAGAAGGCCAACAAACGCAGGACTGTTGATCAGGGCATCCCCACAGCTGCAGGGTTGATGAATAACAGTGTTCCCATAACATGTATATTTTGTGAAGGTAATCACAACACAGAAAAGTGTTTCAAAGCTCAAAAACTTTCCTGGGAAGAAAAGAAGAGTACGCTCATGAAGAAAAAGGCATGTTTTCGATGTGCGAAGGTTGGCCATTCTAGTCGTAGGTGCTGCGAACGGTTACGCTGCATGGTATGCGGAAGACAACACATTATACTTTTGTGTCCGGACTTAAAAGATAAACCGAAAGAAAGTGATAAACGGGTTACAACAGAAAAGCAATCTGAAGTTCAAAGTGACTTTGCTACAGAAACTGGTTTAGCGAATTGTACGGACGCTCATGTATTTTTGCAAACGTTGATTGTCAGAATGCGTAGCGAAAGCGGGGAACGAGATGTCCGAGTGATTATTGATACGGGATCACAGCGTTCTTATGTTTTAAAAAGTGTAGCTGAAGAGTTACATTATCAGCCTAAACGAACAGAAACAATAGTTCACGTCTTGTTCGGCGGTGCTCAAACGGCAGAGCAACGACATGCATGTTATGACGTTAGACTCATGAGTTTGGACGGTAAATTTGCTTGCAGATTTGAAGCACTGGACCAACCTGTCATCTGTAATGACATTCCATCAGTTGTTGCTGGTATTTGGTCGAAGGAGCTACAAAAAGTTAATGTTCGCTTAACCGATAAAAGAGGACGCCAACCAATAGACCTACTTATCGGAGCAGATATAGCTGGGAAAATATTAACTGGGAGAAGACACGTCCTTCGATGTGGTCTAACAGCAATTGAAACCCTACTGGGATGGGTTTTAATGGGGAAAATTCCCAATGGTAGGCAATCTCATAGTACAACCATGGTAGTGGCAAACATGCTGAATAAAGATGCTTCTATCACAGCATTATGGCAATTGGATATCCTTGGGATTACAGATCCAGGTGAAAGGAAAACCAAAGCTGAACTTGAACTAGCAGCAAAGCAGCTGTTTGAAGAAACTGTTTGCGTCACCAAAGAAGGGAGGTATGAAGTCAGATTACCCTGGTTAGAGGGACACCCCCCATTACCATCAAACCGTGCATTGGCTGAGAATAGACTGAAATCCACAGAGAATAGATTGCAGAACTCAAATTATTGGGAGAAATATAATGAAGTTTTCTCGGAATGGATACAAGACGATGTCATTGAAGAAGTTCCTGCTGAAGAATTGGATCGTCCAGCACATTATTTGCCACATCGCCCAGTAATTAAGGAGTCTAGTGCTACAACCAAAATACGTCCTGTGTTCGACGCGTCGGCAAAAGAAAAGGGTAAACCGTCTCTCAATGATTGTTTGGAAAAGGGAATCAACTTGATTGAACAAATACCTACAATTCTTTTGCGATTTAGAAAACACAGAATTGGGGTAACTTCAGATATTAAGAAAGCGTTCCTACAAATTGGTTTAAATCCAAATGATAGAGATTTTCTTCGATTTATGTGGAAAACGGCAGATGGAGAAAAAATCATTTTTCGACATAAAAGGGTCGTTTTTGGAGTGAACGCCAGCCCATTTCTTCTAGGGGCGACAATTGAACATCACCTCAAAATATGTTTAGAGAAATGCGAAGAAGATAGTTACTATTCCAAACAGACGATCGAAATGTTAGTGAAAGGTTTCTATGTAGACAACTGTGTAACCAGTTTACCAAACACAGAAACATTAGAAGATTTTATATCACAGGCTACCAAGTTAATGGCAGAAGCAAAGTTCGATTTGAGAGGGTGGGAGTTTACTGGCCAAAGCAATAATGGAAACACAACTCTCCCACTCTTGGGTTTGAATTGGAACAAGACAGTCGATACACTCGCTTTGAGTCCCGTGCAGGAAGGTGAATCTGAGGTAATAACAAAAAGGGTTATACTTTCGTTGGCGCAACGAATATTTGATCCAATAGGGGTTACCAGTCCCGCTACGCTCTGTCCTAAAATATTGCTACAAGAGATGTGGCAAGAGAAGATCGGCTGGGATATGGAAGTAAAAATCGAGAGCCAGCGAATATTTGAGAACTGGAAATCCGAACTACCCTTTCTTTTCAAAATTGAGATTCCAAGATGGTTAAATGTTGAGCAAGGTAAAGAACAGAAGCTTAGTCTACACATATTCTGTGACGCGAGTAAGTCAGCATACGCATCTGTTGTCTTTTTGAGAGCAGAAACCGAGGGCACCGTTAAAATACAACTGCTGCAGGCCAAGGCTAGGATTACACCAATTAAAAGAATGTCCATACCTAGATTGGAATTAATGGCAGCTACCATTGGAGCTCGTCTGGGTTCACAGATACGGGAGGTGCTGAGTATGGATATGCCGATTACGTATTGGTCGGATTCTACTACTGTCATCAGCTGGATTCAACGAAAAGAAGAATGGGGGATCTTCGTATGGAATAGAGTAGCCGAAATTCGTAGCTTGACTGCAGCAGAGAAATGGAGACATTTACCAGGGGTGCACAATCCGGCAGACCTGCCGTCACGGGGTTGCTCTCCTAAGCAACTTTTCAACTCAAAATGGTGGGAGGGGCCCAAATGGCTGTATGGAAATCCTGAAACATGGCCGTCAGTGGATGCAACCTATGATGAGGAAGAAATTGATGTGGAGCGCAAGAAGAAGTTAGTGACTGCCTTTCTGAATGTTGATAATTCTCGTATCTGGCATCTCGACTATTTTTCCACCTACAGCAAAACTATACGAATGATTGCTTGGATTTTTCGATTTGCATACAACTGTAGATATTCGGACCACAAAAGAGATGGTGAACTGACTGCTGAGGAATACAACGCTTCAGAAAAGTTTATTTTCAAATTGGTGCAGAGCGAATGTTTTTCGGATGAAAGCGACAAGAAAATAAGTGGCCTCAACACCTTTAGAGATGAAAATGGCCTAATCCGATTGAATTCCAGGGTATCTAACAGAGAAGATACCGAAAACTACCGTTTTCCTATTGTTCTGTCATCTAAGCATTCATTGACTAACGGTTTGATCATGTATACACACGTCAAAGCATGTCATGTAGGGACTCAAGGTCTTTTGAGTTTGCTGAGGGAGAAGTTTTGGATTCTTGGAGGCAGGCGCACCATTAGGTCAGTAATTTCAAAATGCGTGGTTTGCAAGAAGTACGACGCGAAACCTCTGATTGTCGACCCACCACCGTTACCTGTGGACAGAGTGCGCGACGCGGTAGCCTTTGAAGTGACAGGAGTCGATTTTGCGGGCCCAATGTACTTGAAAAATGGGGATAAGGCGTGGATATGTCTCTTTACGTGTGCCGTTTTTCGCGCTGTTCATTTAGAACTAACGACATCCTTGTCAACATCGAGTTTTCTTCAAGTCTTGCGTCGATTTGTATCGAGACGGGGAAGGCCTAAAACGATCTATAGTGACAATGGCACTAACTTCTTAGGTGCCGAAAATGCCTTATCGCTACTTGACTGGAACACTATTACTCGTGAGACGTCCGTTCATCGCATCTGTTGGCGTTTCAACCCACCTACGGCGCCATGGTGGGGAGGGTTTTGGGAACGTTTGATAGGGTTATTAAAACGATTGTTACGAAAAGTGTTAGGTCGTGCTCGTTTGGACTATGAAAGTTTGTTGACCCTTATTTGTGACTGCGAGGCCGTGGTCAACGCGAGGCCTCTTACCTATATTTCTGAGGACTCTAAAGACTTAGTTGCTTTAAGTCCGTCGATGTTTCTGCGCGATCAAGTCGAGTGGGGCTTACCTGACTGTGACACAGTAGACAGTTCTTCTTTATGTCGAAAAGTGCGAAAAATTCAGACATTGCGGGAAGACCTACGGACTAGGTTCCGTATTGAGTATCTCGGACAATTGAAGCTACGGTGCGACAAAAAGACTGACCGTCCAATCAAAGTTGGGGAACTAGTTCTTATAGGCAATGACAATAGCAAACGTTTAAATTGGCCAGTTGGACGAATCTCAGAAATTATACCGGGTAAAGATGGCAAGGTACGTTTAGTTCGAGTTGAGACCACTAGAGGGCAGATGTTGAGACCGCTACAAAGGCTGTACCCATTGGAGTGTTGCAGCGTTCCTGAGTTCCATTTCGAGGAGGAGAATGGGCAGTCGAGCAATGATGGAAGGGGATCGGTGAATGTTGAAAGCAATAATGAGTCACCTTTTCGAGCCCAATTTGTAGTGGTATGTCTAGAGATACACGTGCGTCGTTCCACAGCCGCGACGCTTTCTAAGTGAATGAATGTCGGTATGTTGTAATCGCGACATATACGCTATGGTTTCGTATATTGATTGTTTGTAATGTTTCTTTATATTATGCAATGTTTCGTTATATGTTTTGTGGTATCTCTTTGTGAGAAATGTTTTGCTCACTCAAAACACTCCTCAGGTGGGAGAATGTTGGAGACACTAACAGTTATTTGTAACAGCGGTAACGCCTCATTTTTCGGTTTAGAAGCAAGTAGCTGTAGAGAAAAAACTGGAATGATGTTGTTCAGTAGTTACGCAATTATTATTCAGATTTTGACGTTGTTATTAAAAAGCCTATGAAAAGAATAAGTGTATTCTTTCTGGACCTCCGTGACTGCGTGTGAGTAAATAACGTCGAGGCTGCGGGGTGGCGGCTAGCTACTCTTAAGCGCGACACTAGTCTTTTTTTAAATTTTCCAAAATGCCGTCAGTAAAAAAAATGTGTAATGAACTGCAATTCAAGCAGTTTAGAAAATATTTCATACCACATTTTGCCGGCAAATATGTATAACTTTAAATTTGAAGTGGAAGGAAGCTTTACTTAATCAGGCAGGTATAATCCAACACTGAAGCCAATTTATGGTAACATATAATTATTCACTTTATTTTCATTTAGATATTGAGCATTTAATAGACCATTCAGTTGTCTGCAGTGAACATTTCAAACCACATAACTTTCATTTGACGAACAGACGGCGGATGTTAACTACAGGAGCCGTATCTTCGATATTTAAGGTATATTTATTCAAAAGTGCTAAATACGTATTATCAAATTAACCCATATCGTAAATATTTTTAGTCTATGAGTGAAGTTTATAACCATTCAAACGAACTCCAGAATGTTTGCAATTCTCGCGATATGGATACTCAAACTACCACTGCATCGTTTGAAATAACGGATTTACTGAATACGAAACAATCTTTAATGCAAAAATTAAAACGCTTGCAAATTCGATTCAATAAACTTAAAGAACTCCCAAATGAAAAACTGGAAACCCAAGAAAATTCTGATATGGAGCATATATGGCAAATTAAAGCAGATGCCGACAGAATGAATTCGCGCGCAATACTCGTGCTGGATCAAATTAGGAACTACAATAAAAAGAATCCACGGTGGTCAGAAATGACTATCAAGTGAGTGCATTGCATGGAGATTTTGTTCTCCTAAGGGTTATTAATTTCCTAGAAATTCTCTCCTAAAATTGTCATGCAAAAGCACATTACAAAAATATTTTGGAGATGGTAACGAAAATTTAATTAAAAACTGATTAATGTGCGAAACTAAAACCTTGAATGCCGATGAAATGATTTGTTCTTTGGTTGTTGATGATATGGCAGTCAAACAGGTGGTTTATTATTCAAAAGCAGAAGATCGAATATTTGGCTTAGAGACGATTCCTACTACGTTGGATGATAAAATTGGTATCAAGCTTGTAATTGCAAATCAATTGCTTTGCTTTGTTATCCACGGACTTTCTACAAAGTACCTATATCATCCCAGCAAGTTAAATAGCAAAGAATTGTATAAGTTAACAATGGACGTTTTAAGATTACCCTCTGAATGTGGATTTATCGCCATAAGAATTGTAGGAGATAATCATAAAAACCATGTTGCACTTTTCAAGCATTTTGGAAGTAGCATGCTGCCGAATGTTGTTCCTCATTCTTATAATTCTGCATTCAAACTTTTTCTAAGTTTCGATTATTGTTACACGTTGAAAAATGCCAGAAATTTATTTTTAGATCATGACATGGCTTCATCAGATGGGGTAATTTCTACCAATTATTTAAAAGAACTTGTCGATCTACAAGAAGATTTAATAGTTAGACCAGTTAGAAATTTAACTAAAAAACACATTTGTCCGTCAAATTTAGAAAAAGTGAAGGTTTTTTAGCGGCCCTGCGTTATATTGCTGATCATGGTGGTGAAGAATATTCTCACTTCAGGGACTCCTCTGCAACAGTCAAATACATGGAAAATATATATAATTTTTTTCAAATTCATGACGTTAGTAACAAAACTCAACATATTCACCAGAAAGATCCTAATACTGCTCTTTATACCGATATTAACGATGTACGCCTGATTTGATTACAAGAAGAATTTCCGCTGTATATTAAAAATATTCTGCCCACTTCAGCAGACGCAGGTATGGACGGGTTAACCAAAGAGACTGATGAAGCTTTGATTTTCACGGCAAGAAGCACATATGTGTGATCTCATATTTGATTGGCGACCTTAATTTTTATTATGTCCTAACAAGAAGATTCAATTCTGATGCTGTAGAATCGGTGTTTGCTAATATTCAACAGCGCGGTCGTCCCAATGATCTTACAGACTGCAATGCAGCTGAATACGCTCTCAGGCAAATGTTGAAAAATGGTCTAATTAAAAACGTAAACAACAGTAATACAATGTCCACTGTTGACTATACCAGCAATGCAAAATTTACAATCACACAAAATGTAAATAAACAACGATATTACTGTTACTTTGGACGAGACAAAAATTGAAAAACTAGGAGAATTAAGTTCATTTACATGTGATGATTCTAATTCATCTCAAATAGAATCAGCATCTATTGCTTTTCTATGCAGATACCTAATAATGAAAGTTGAAGAATCCGTCGAATGTGAAATATGTTTGTATACTTTATGTAATAAGACAACTGACAGAACTGTTCCTTTGCTAGAATTTATTTATAATCTAGATCGGAAAAAGTTACATTATCCGAGTGATCGATTTGTATCCCTTATATATATGACACAAATCATGTTACATATTTTGCCTTACCTTCCGAAAGAAAATGTTAATTTAATTTTAAAGAAAGTTTTTGTTCATGATCTTTCTAATAGTTCTATTTTTTCGTGTAATTTTCATTCTAATATTGTTTGCAAAGTAGTAATAGAAAAACTGGTTCCTCCTGTCGTAGTAAATTACTGCAATTTATGCTCACAAAAAAATTGAAAAAGGAGTATTTCTGTTAGCACTAAAAAAGAAAACTTTTGAAATTAAATTGATTGTTCACCTAGATACTGTTTTATTCTCGTTATTAACATTATAATTAATATTTAGCTATAGTTAAATTAATTTAAAAGGAACGGTAGTATTTCATGGATTCATTAAAAGATATGTTAATGCTTATTGTATGCCTTGTAATACGTAAATAAGCAACCAGGCTCACAAGCAAAACAAACTGTAGCACCTCTACAAATTATAAAAATCGGGAGTGTGCTCCCCTAGACTTTCTCGCATTCGCCTTGTTTTCTAGCAAATTTGAAAAGTTTATTGCAATGTATATACATACAGCGATAAAATTACATTTTCAGGTAACCACTACCTGTTTAGGTAAAGTGCCGCTTTAGGTTAACCTATCATACTGAAATTTTATATCTGGAAGTTTTTCTCAATAATAAATGTATGTGCAAAATTTCGTGCAAATACCTTGAAGCAAACTGGTACTTTACTTGAATGGATACCGCTACCTGTTTAGGTAAAATGCCACTTCCGGTTAACCGATCATACTAAAATGTAATATCTGGTAGTTTTTCTCCATAAGAAATGTATGTACAAAATTTTGTTCAAATATCTCGAAGCAAACTGGTACTTTACTTGAATAAGTACCGCTACCTGTTTAGGTCAAGTGCCACTTCCGGTTAACCGATTTCGCTCAAAATTTGACAGGAATCTACAAATTTTGAATAATGACTATGTACATAATTTCAAGGGTCTAGCTTATTTAGTTTTTAAGTTATCGTGTTCACACACACACGCACACACATACACACACACAGACATAATTCGAAAAATGGTTTTTTCGGACTCTAGTAGGTCTAAAACGTCAAGATTCGTCAAAATCTCGAAGTCGATTTTTTTTACGATTACAATACTTTCTCTATACTACCGTATGCGAGAAAGTAAAAAACGTCTTGAACTAAAAATGCAGCGGGCCGCATAGAGACGTCAGTCTCGCATTAATCCAGGAGGCCGTGGGTAGCTATGGCAGGTCCACTTTGTAGGAAGAAGATTTCACCTCGTGTATACCATGACCATCTATATTAAATGTACAAGTACATTGTTGCCTGCACATAAGTAAAAGAGTACCTCTATATAAGATAAGAGTAGAGCAAACGATGGACTGCCGTTTGCAGTTCGGTTATCAACGTGTTGTGATTTTGGTGCTGTGTAGAACAGTGAAAAAATAGTCAAGAGACATCAGAAATTATAAGAAGAGTACACAAACCAATATATAGTTAAATAGTAAAGACAGGTGACAAATAAATATTGGAAAGTAAAAACAAAAGTGCAAAATACCTGCAAATAAACTTGAAAGGGAGATATGTTTTTGATATAGAGAAATATAGATAAAAAGGACATTTTACATAGGTTCTAGAATTAGAAAGAGAGGAGGGTATATTCCAGACAAGCAAGAAAACGATTAATTAGGACACCTGACAAGAAATCAGTAAATAAAGGAAATAAAAGATCAAGTATTGAGGACATAAAAACTTTTCTTATTAAGCCGAACTTAACACCCAGAGCAACAAAGAAACAAAGAGAAGATCAAGACACAGCTGGGAAAGGAAAAATGAAAGAGGTATTAAAAGTGTTAAAGGGAATGAGAAGTGAAATGAACGACAATTTTAAGAATTGTAACGATGAAATCAAGAAGAACAATAGTTCTATAGAAAACCTGAGGGAAGACATTCAGCAAATTAAAGAAAACCAGGCTAGGAAAGAGTTAGACTAAGGCAAAGATAAAATGGGATTATGGAAAGAAATACAAGACCTTAAGATCAGGTTAGAGAAGCAAGAGATAGACAAGAAGAAAAACAATATTATAATACAAGGATGGAACCTAACCTATGATGAGAGAAAATTTATCCAAGACAACCTTCAAGTAAACGTCAAGGTCAATGAAGCTTTCAAAATCAGCAAAGAAGAGGGAAAAACAAAAGTTATAGCAAAGATAGCGTCCTTCAGGAAGAAGCAAGAGATAATGAGAAATAAGGCAAAACTAGGGAGGAATAGGATTTACATAGACAACGATTTAACACAAAGTGAGCACAGGCAGCAATCAGAAAGGTGGCAAGGAAAGAACGAGAGGGCGGTAAGAAAACACAAGTAGGCTACAGAAAATTAAAAGTAAATAACACGCAATATGAGTGGACGGAAGAAGAGAGAGGCAGCCTAAAAATAAAAAAGAGGAATGTGGAAGTTAAAAAGAAGAACAGCCGCCAAAAAACCACTAATAAACATACCAACACGTACAAAAGATGATGACCATGCCACGCTAATGAACAACGATTTGATACATATAACAATTTAAATATAAATGGAAATTCAAAAGGGTACAATATAAAACAATGCAGTCAAACAGTAATCAATACAAAATCAGTAAAATTTATTGGATGCTGGAACGTAACAACTCTGTATGCAAGCAGGAAAACAACCCAAATAGTAAATCAAATTACTAAGTACAGATTAGACATCTTAGGACTAAGCAAGATAAGATGGCTAGGTAAGGGCGAACTGACAGAACGAAGTGTTACAATAATTTATTCCAGGAAAGATGAGGAGAACGCAACACACGAATATGGCATGGCGTTTATGTTAAGTAGTGCAGCCAAAAAGCGTTGCTAGATTGGGAAGCCATATCTGAAAGGATAATCATTGCAAGAGTCAAGGCAAAATTTTTCAATATCACAATAATCAATATCTATGCACCTACAGATACTACAAGGTTCACAATTAAAGAATTCTATGATCAACTACAAAAAGTATATGATAAGCAAGGAAGAAGTCACAAGCAAGACATCATTATTCTAATGGGCGACATGAATGCAAAAATTGGAAACGAAAATGAAGGACGGGAAGAAATTATGGGAAGGAAAGGAATGTGTAAGCAAAATGAAAATGGGAAATTGTTCTTAGATTTCTGCACTATGAATAACTTACTGATAGGTGGCAGTATATTCCCACATAAATTAATACACAAAATTACTTGAATCGGACCGGGTGGGAACCCTCAAAACCAAATAGACCACATAACTATAGATAGACGACACAGAAACTGCTTGTTGGATGTTAGAGCCATGCGTGGAGCGGACATTGGCTCCAACCACTCATTAGTAAGAGCAAAACTAAAAGAATTAAAATAAAGACCGATTACCACGTGACACAAAAAAGGGTAAGATACAATACCCCGTTGCTAAAAAACAAACATATATTGGAGAAATACAACAGGCAACTAGAAGAAAAACTAAACCATGAGATAGAATTTGAAAAATCAAGTGTAGAAGAGACATGAGAAAAATATAAAAACATATTAAAGAGCCCATCATAAGAAATAATTGGCATAAAGAAAAGAAATAATAAACCGTGGCTATCCGCAAATACAAAATAATTAATTGAAGAAACAGGTAAAATAAAGCAGAAGTTATTAGTTTCTAAAACACAAGATAGGAAAGAGGTGTTGGAGCAGGAATATTGGAGCATGGACAAGCAAGTAAAAAAGAGCGCAAGAAAAGATAGGAGAAATCAAGAAGAAGAAATCTTAAGAGAAGCAGAAGCTGCTGTCAGGAAAAATTACATGAAGACCATATATGATATCACACGGAAAATGGCAGAGAGCAAAACCATAACCACGAACAACATCAAGAACAAAAATGAAGAGATGCTTAAATCACAGGAAGACATTACCAACAGATGGATCGAACACTTCAAAGAGATTTACTCAAAAATCAGAACAATAAACGCCGTTACCAGCATTGGAGAAAACGATGTAGCACCAGAAGAAATTGTCACAGTCACAAATGAAATATCAAGAGAAGAACTAGAACAAGCTATTAAAATGTTAAAACCTGAAAAAGCAGCCGGCCGGATGATATACCACGCGAGTTAATAAAAGCAGGAGCGGTAACATACAAATTCTACACCAACCAGGGCCGTAACTAAGCAAAACGTTACTGTAGGCAAGCCAACATTTTTGCGCCCCTCAGTACACTAAGGATAGAGGTGACATAAAATACTAATTTTAGTGACTTCTGCATTTATTTCAGTATGTATGTATGATGTATATTGAAAACGAATAGGTAGATATTCAAAACTAAATCCAACAATTTTAATTTAAAAGTTTTAAAAATAAAACAACTAACTGTTAAAATAATATATGCTAAGGTTAAAATATTTGGTAGTTTGTAAAGGTGCATTAGTTTTAAGTTTTGGTTCTATGCTTACCATTTCTGGAAATTTTTTAACCCTAAAATATAATGCAATCTTGACAAATAGAACAAAAGTAGAGGTACAACTAATGTACCGCGTCGAAGCATGTGTGCTGGTTAGGGATAGAATTCCAATCGGGGCAGAATTTTTGGAGTTCATGCACTGGCGCGACGTATGTTTGTCAAAGCGTCCTATTTTTCGGAGTTGTTGGCGTATGCGATTATTCGAAGCAATAGTTAATTATAATAGGATGAGTTGCAACAATGTGCTGCTATGCATATTCTTAGTTAATGCGTCAGATGATAGCTCCTGTAGAATGCACGTGTTAGTTGCTTTCATCATGTTGGTAGCTTTTTTTGGAAACTACAGCAAACAATAGATTCCAGAGGTTCTTGCTCGTGATGGATGATTACATGATAATTAAGGAGAGTGAAGACATGTTGTTCCGGTTAGGGATCCCGCGAAGACGGGTAGCAGCCGAGCGGATTTACCGATTTAAAGTAAGTGCTGTAATGTAAAAGATCAGTAGACATCAGATACTTACTAATTCTATACGGGTTGCAACAGTAGTTGAAGTTGAAGGTGCCAGGGGGACGGCCACCCCCGGTCAGTACAATTATTGTTTCATCATTTTAATACAACACAAAAACGCGTCTAACACAAAATAAAATATAAATAAAATTAAATAAAGACAAAAATATAAAACAATAATTCTAATAACGGGAGTACATGTTATATTATGAATACAACAAAACATATATTATTTCCTTATATATAAACTAACTGTAGTCTGCGGCGCATGCCGAATTTAAAGTTTCGCGCGTTAGTGTGAGGTGGCGCAAATCTTCCTGCCACTAATGCCACCTGAACTAGCATCGGGCGGCGAAGACGGAAAATCGATGTGTAAGGGTGTAGTTAAACGTAGCGTTTGCGCGCATTCAGAAAGCTAGTAATAAACCTTTATCATTAGATGAAATATACTTATGCTCGTAGTTTTAAAAAACGCAACCAATCGGCATAATAAATAACTGTTTTTTGCGATAATATCCCTATTAAAAGTAATGAAAAGTTTGTTTACAAAACCAGAAAATAGTAAACCGTTGAATAAAGCCTTGGTACTTTTACCGGTTTAACATGGCATGTAGTGTTGTGCTTTATTATAAAGGTGTAATGCGTGTTCGGCCTGCGTGTCTGCCTGTCTGCGTCTGTCACGTTTTTATTGTTGCCGGTCAGGCGCAGTTTGTTCGCATTACAAATCAGATTCCCTCTAAGAACACGGGTTCGTATCCCACCGAATGCGATTTTTCCCTTTGTGAATTAATGTAATTTGCATTACTAAGCGTTTTCTTTTACGATTTCAGTTTTATTAGAAACACAAACAAAATAATGGGAATTTGAATAAAAAATATAAAACGCAATTAAATACTTTTCGTACCTGTCCCCTTGTTAAGGACTTTATAAACTTTTGCCGCCTCTCTTGCATTCTGAATTCATACTGTGCGCAGTAGACTGTCAAGCGGGCTTTGCCTCGCCGTTCACCTCACTTACGTTCCATCTGTCAACGTGGCAGCATGCGAACCGGTCCGCACTCGAAAGCTAATTCCTTGTAAATGTTCAAATGTTCAATGTGTTGTTTATTGCTAATAAAGTAACATATTACCGGCCTTTCAACGTGTGTATAATTCAGTGAAACCTACAATTCATACAGTCCACTAAAATATCGAATCGAGCCTGCAACCATAAATTTCCATATAAAGGAAAAGTGGGAAGCTCCCCCAACACCCCTAACATTAAAAGTTTAATTTATTTGTATTTATTTTAGCTACAAGTTTTTCTTCCTTTTTTTGTTGCAAATTTTTAAATATATTGTATCAAATGAGATCATGTGTAAGAGACACTCTGTCTTGACATATAATTGACTTTAGAAACTTCGTAATTTGTTATAATTTAGAAAATGATCGTTAGCATGGAATGTAATGTGTCGACCAGATTGAGAGCAATTCCCATGATTATAATTAGCATTATTTAGGGTAAAATCCTTAATATTACAAATTAATTTGTCCGTAAAATTGACCACTCCTTGACTTGTTTTTGTTTCATTAGTATGAAAGAAATATTTTTTTCCCACTGCCATTTTGGCGCCCCTGGTTGCTTGCACCTGTAGGCGGGGGCGTACTCTGCCAATACCTAGTTACGGCCCTGACACCAACTACTAAACAAAATATGGAAAGAAGAAACAATCCCCAAAGAATGGGCAGTAGGAATGATTATAACTTTACCCAAAAAAGGTGACAGAACATACTAGAAAGATTGAAAGAGGCAACATTGGCTGTTCTAAGAGAAAACCAAGCGGGATTCAGACCGCGAAAAACCTGCATAAACCACATAAATACTCTGAGAATAATCCTAGATGAATGTAATGAATGGCAAAAGGAAATCTACATGGGATTTGTAGGTTTCATAAAAGCTTTTGACAAAATAGACAAAGGAAAAATGTGGCAAATACTGAAAGAATATGAAATTCCTGCAAAATACATTAGAATAATAAAACTGCTCC
>CALNHX010006606.1:0-86269 GCA_940337035.1 Agriotes lineatus
GTTTGATGCAGGATCAAATTCTTTCAAAAAATGTAAAACTACAGTGCTTTCGATAGGAGAGATACTAGACTGTCTCTAATACGGGAGTTTTGCCCTTTTGCCTCTTGTATTTGGTGACGTTTTCTACTTTTCTCTATAGCAGCTTCCAAGTAGTTATTTAAAATTGGGCCACTTTTGGCAAGCAACTTTATTATTTCCGAAAAGTTTCCATGATTGCTTGATATAGTACACGGATATTTTCTTCACAATTTTTTTTCTGAAGTATATAGATACCCAGATTTTTTAAACTGGGGGCCATCAGAGGAACGCATTCGTAGGGTATGTAGACGCGGTGGAAGTTTGCTTCATTGCCCCTCCCCCCCCCCCCCCGCCAGTCTTCCGCTGTTCTAGAGCACATCTTTAACTAACTAACCTGAGGGGGAAAGAATATACATAAATGGAGAACTATTGAACAATGTGAGATATGCGGACGAGTTAATGTTGATAGCTAATAACTATGAAAACCTACAAATAATGTTACAATAACTAGATGACAAACCACTACCTGTAGGACAAAAATGAACAGAAGCAGAACTAAAATTATGACAAATATACAAGAAGAAGAAAGAAATATTATGGTGAAAAATGAAGTAATAGAAAATGTCAATAAATACGTCAACAAATAACACTGACAAGAAAGAGGCAAACTATACAGGTGAGTAGAAGAATAAAGATGAGCTAGGATGCATTTGGGAAACTGAGCTACATTTAAAAAAAATCTGTTCACCAATATATGGGTAAATATCATATAACGGGACAATTTCAAATGTGCTAATGTTGAAAAAAAAATTCACTTCTTAACAATCTGAAGTCACTGCCGTTTTTATAGATTGTTTTTGAAGATATCACAAGTTTGGCGGCGATAAATAACTTGAAATACATTTTTTCTAGCTGTTTTTGGAACACAAGTAAGCAAAATAACGTCATTTCGGTAACCCATATTATTTTATGTAAAAATAAAAACTTGTACATTTTTCCAAAAACTTAAAAATTCTTAATTGTAAGTTAGATTCATGTGTTAAAAAAATTATTTTATAACTTTTAATTGTGTACGTAGTATAGTTTCACTATTCTAGAAAAACTAAATTTCTAGCTAAAACCAAATTTAAACTTCAGATCTAATAATGTTTTATCTAAAACTTTTAAAGCAGTACAAAATGTTTTCTACTATATGAAAAGTTAAAATAAGTATCTATAAATCTGTCCATAAATGATTCTTCCCAGAAGCCTTTTTGAACTGTGATATACGAATAACCAGCCGTTACCTTAGATGACGCGTTGTTACCGAGATGATGTGATGTTACAGAAATGATTCATTTTTACCTAATGATAGTAAGATTAAAAGAGTTGTAACTAAATGAAACTATTTTTATTGTTATCAACATTACAAATAAATACAGTGTCATCATTTTGATGTAAGTTAAATTTTATAATACATTTTATAATAAAAATGTAACTAAATTCAACTAATTTTATCATGACACACATTACAAACCAATACTTTGTCATCAAGATGCGATTGTAACATCAGAGATAATTTTAATTTTCGAAAGAACTGCAAAAGGCTTTATAGTTGGTTTTGCGACAATAACATTTTGACATATGTTAGTTTTTAGACGTTTTTCGTTATCTGTAATAAATTTTCGAAAAAAGTTAAAATGTTGATTACTTGATGCAATATAAAAAGAATACCAACTGCTAGAAACTGCACTACGGAAGGCTGTATTCTTCTCCAGAATCACATAAAAAGTAACTGAGCTTTCTTAGAAATATTTTTGTTTTGTTACTTTTTTCCAAGACAACTGATGAAGGCACATAATATTGGAAATAGCAAGTACTTGCTTGCGCAATTCATTTTTTACTTCCTTTTACTATAAAGGAAGTATTGGATTCACCCCAAAAATTCGAAATTGAGTTTTCAACGGATCTTCACGTTTTAGAGTCCCCTGATCCCAAAAAACATATTTTTTTTCATTGGTCTGTCTGTCTGTGTATGTGTCTGTGTGTGTGTCTGTCTGTCTGCCTGTGAACAGAATATCTCAAAAACGGAAAGAGGTATGACGTTGAAACTTCATATATAAGTTTTGTGTACTATGTAGATGCGACAGCAAGAAAATCGCATAACCGGAAGTAGGTGTTTACTCTTGTAATTTTTCAGATTTTTTCGATTTTTTCAAAAACTTTACATTTTTATTACATTTTTAATGTTTATTGATGTGAGATAGTTGATTTTCCAGTTGAATACTTCTAAAATGGGTTTCTTTGGTTTTTTTGTCTATTTTTTTATTAACTCTTATTTTAAATAGAACACCCGGTATATTATTACATTTTTGAAATCAGCTTAAAATTCTAGAGAAAATTTGTCTCTTCAACTAACGGTCTATTTTGTACCGTTTTTGCAGAATTTGTAATTTTTGAAAATTTTTGACAAATGCTTAAGACATTTAAAATCAAATTTTTGGCTAATTATAAGATCACTGTAAAAGGAAGTTGTGTGCGTGTATCACACCAGATTTTTATTTTTTCTATCTCATATCTGGGTACGTCCCAAATATTTATAGTGCTATCTACGAATTTTTGCACAAAAGTTGATGCTCATGATATATTGTTCCCAATTAAGACCAAATTATCAGCGCTTTTTAAGGTTCCACCTACTCCATCCATAGGCCCCTTGCCATGCCCACTCTCACTAAAATTCCAAGACATTCCACAAAGATTTGGGAAATAATTTTGTATCTTCTTTACAAAAAAGTAACAATTGTTTCTGTTACGATATTGTGATGATGGACCATCGGAAAAGAAGGTGAAAGTGTGAGTGTCAGGATATTTGATAACTAAGTGTGATAAGATTTTATTTAGATGTCCCCAGACAGCAAGTGATTGGTGATCTAAATTATTGGTTACTGAGCAGAAGCAATGACTCTCCATACGATCTTATTTCAGTTTTTTGGACGCACCGAAGTGCATGGCTATAAGGTTTTCTTCTTGACATGCAAACTTCTCATTTGATGTCTCATAGTAAAAATATGTTTTTTAAATGTAATAAGCTGTTTGTTTAATATGTTAAGTAATTGTCTTACATATGTGTCCTTTCATTTTTTGCAGTTCTTTTAATCTTTTTTAGCTTTCCTTTAATCATTTTTTCTTCTGCTTTATTTTCCGATTGATAAAATGCGATTTTTTTTTCTAAATTCCACCTTTTATCGTTATCTAAGTTATACTTATTTCGTTAACATTTTAAAGAATCACTTCATATTTTTGTTATTACATACTACCTCCGACACAATGTCATGTGGACATGCTGGTTTAATTAAATGGGGATAATGTAATTTCTTAATTAACAATTCAGATCAGACAACATTTTTTTAAAAAATGGCGGGCGAAAATAAGTTCACTGGAACAAGCTCCCAGAAAACTGATCAAAATTTATCAAATCAATCGAAAATCTGCTCCTACTGCAGTAAACCCGTCGTCACGAGTGAGGATTGCCCAAAATGTGGGGAATCGTTCCATCCGGCGTGTCTTAAAACTCGCCTTAAACTTTGTCAACAAAACGATGAGGTTATGTCAAAATCAAAAACTGAAGAAAACACTTACAGTGAAATTATGCTTTTGCGTAGAATTATAAAGGAATTAGAAGACAAAAACAATCTATTGTATGAAAATAATAAGCTGTTGAAAGACAAAATGAAAACATTAGAACAGAATCAAAAAACACAAGTGTCGAAAAAAACGGCAACAAATGATAAACATTTGACGCCAAATCAAATTCCGCAGCAGCTAACAAATACAAATATCAATAAAGGAAAACAAGAACCTGTTAATAAAACGATAAATCAAGAAAAGAAATTTCCAGAAGCGATTGGTATATCAAAGCAAGATGTTGCAACAGCTGTAATGCAGGCTCAGTCTGCACAAAAGTTGTCTAATACAATAAATTTAAATAGTCCTCCAACAGAAGTGAAAACATCAGCACCTACGCGGACGGAAGTAGTAAATAAAAGAGCAGTACGAAATACTAAAAGAATATTAGGAAATGGAACAACAAGTTTCAAAATTCAAGGCGCTCCACTACAAACATGGTTGTTTGTCAGTCGAGTAAAACCAGAATTTACAGAAGAAGATATTAAAGAACATATACAGGAAATTATTGTCGACAAGGCAGAAATATCAGTGCAAAAATTAAATACCAAAGGTAGAAACAGCTGTTTTAAGGTAGGAACTGATCATAAATTTAAAACTGAACTTACTAAATCAGAAAATTGGCCAGAAGGAATTATGGTTTCACCGTATTTTTTTTTTCGAAACCAACAAAACCATCAACAGTACTAAAAAATCCCAAAATCCCACAGACAGTCACTTCAAGATATCCCCAAATCGACGGAACATAAAAATACTTAATTATAATGTGCAGTCGCTGAGTAGCAAAATAGAGCACCTTCAACTTTGCTTAACCGGGCACAACATTGACGTAGCCTGTATCACCGAGCATTGGCTACAAACAAACACTATAGAATGTGTGAATATGGAGGGTTACTCCTTGGCTGACTTTTTCTCACCCAGAAACAGTAGTCATGGAGGAGTTGTGATCTTAACAAAATCTAATTTACAAAGCAAAAAATTGGAAGAAATAAATTATCTCTCTGAAGAATTAAATTTTGAAATTGCTGCTATTGAAATAAAAAAGCCAAATATTGTTGTAGTAGCCGTATACAAAGCACCCCAAGCTTCATCACAAATATTTATAGAAAAAATGAGAAGCGGCTTAGAAAAAATTCAAAACTTATTTCCAACACTTAAAAACGTATTTATATGTGGTGATTTTAACATAAATATCTTGGAAGAAAATTCAAACACTAAAGACTTCTTAAACACATTTCAAGAGTATGGGTATCATCCAGCTTTCAAAGAACCCTCTAGAGTAAGTAATACGTGTGCTACTTGTATTGATAATATCTTCCACAACGGCAGCCTCGAAGACCTACCATCTTGTGTTGTAGACCCCCACTTATCTGACCACAAGGCTCAAATTTTGGTATATAACAGCAAAAATGGACAGCTTGAAACAAAAAACATCTTAACCAAAATGAGGAAAATCACAGAAGTTAACTGTGATAGTATAAACAACAGACTAAACCAGATGGAATGGGACAAGATCTTTGACTTGTCCTTCGGAATTCAAGAAATATCCTAATTCTTCTTTAGCTCTCTACATGCTGTACTAGATGAGGAATGCCCTGAAAAAACACAAATAATAAATAAAAAGAAACACCGAACCAAATATGCATGGTACACAGAAGAAATCGCAAGACTAAAAAACACTTTGGATGCAATTGGAACTATTTATGAAGTAAAACGGGATGATCTGAGTCGTAAACCCTATTTAAAATACAAAAAAATATATAGAAGTGCAGTAACTACAGCTAAACAAGTAGAAAACAATAACAAAATAATGAAATCTGAAAATAAGGCAAAGGCAATATGGAACTTAACAAATAATGAAAGGAAATGCAAACGCAGTTCACCTCAGATGACATCCAGCATAAGCCCACAAACTTTTAATAAATATTTCATAAATGTAGGAGAAAATATTGCTACATGTATGTCAAAAGACGATAATAGTGCAATTGAGTACCTTCAAAAGGGATATAATACCTGCAACTCGTTTTATCTGCATGATGTTACCCCAGAAGAAGTACTTAAAATAACAAGTCGCCTGAAAACCAAAAATACTCAAGATGTATATGGCTTCAGTACCTCCCTGCTGAAAAAGATAATCAGAGAGATTGCCGCTCCGGTAGCGCATATTATCAACAGATGTTTCGCGGAAGGATTCTTCCCAGACGTCCTCAAAAATGCTAAGGTTGTTCCTCTTTACAAAAAAGGAGATGGGACAGATCCCACGAATTACCGGCCAATTTCCATCTTGCCAGCTTTTTCAAAAATATTTGAAACTGCAATCAAAGACAGGCTAGTAAAATACCTTAAAAACAAAAACATTTTGGCAGATCAACAGCATGGATATAGGAAGAAAAAGTCTACTACCACGGCTTTGGTTGACATCGTAGAAAAAGTTGCTGAAGCTTTTGACAACAAGCAAACAGCGCAGATAGCGTGCTGTGACCTAAGCAAAGCCTTCGATAGCGTTAACCATAAGACCCTATTAAGCAAATTGAAACACTATGGTATAAGAGGAGTCGCACTTAACCTCATGTCTTCATATCTGCAGAACAGAACACAGAGAGTCTTCGTAGATGGCAAATCATCGAACTGGGGTGCAATTTCCTGTGGTGTTCCGCAAGGATCTATCCTGGGGCCAATTTTGTTCATAGTTTATGTAAACGACCTACCACTAAATGTTACAGCAGACAGCATAAGCTTATTCGCCGATGACACAAACTTCCTTAATGTTACAAAAACTAAAACCGATGCGGATATCAAGACGCTCGACACCCTAAAACAAGCTGAAGCATGGTTCAATGCAAATACTCTCAAGCTCAACGTAAACAAAACAAGTAGACTAACTTTCGATACTAGGCCGCAAAATAACATAAGTAATGTGACATTCCTTGGAATTGTTCTGGAGACTGACCTGAAATTTCACAAACAAATAGATACATTAAATGGTAAACTAGCCTCTGTCCTATATACCCTAAGGAGGCTTATGAAAATTGCCAACTACCAGGCGGCTAGGGAAGCGTACTTTGCACTTTTTCAGAGTACATTGACCTATGGTCTAATCATTTGGGGCAACTCCAACGGCGTCCATAGCATATTCCGGAAACAGAAGAGTGCCATTAGAATATTATGCAGAGCAGAATACAGGGCCCACTGTAGAAATCTATTCATAGAACAAAAAATACTTACCCTGAGTGCATTATATATATTTAATTGCGTTAAATATGTTCATGAAAATGCGTATCTTTTCACTAGAAATGATGATGTTCATGGGTATGATACCAGAAAAAAAGAAGACCTTGTGATCCCTCTACATCGAATTGTAGCCTCACAACAGGGCACCAACTACCATGCAGTGAAACTGTATAATAAATTACCTATAGAAGTACGACTCCTACGACACAGTCCTTTCTGCCACAAAGTTAAAGCCCTTTTGTTGGGGAAGGCTTACTATGATGTCGACGAATACTTAGAAGATGAAATATGTATTTAATGTATTTCAAAATTGTTCAATATAGTTTTTAAATAGGTGTAAACATATAAAGTTGATCGGTAATAATAATTGTAAACTGTTTCAATCATAATCTTCTTAACTTTATTTCATAAAGAAGAATTATTTGTTGTTTTGACTTGCCATGCATATGGGTATTTCTGTAATGGTTAATAAAACTATCTATCTATCTATCTATCAATATTTGCATGTTTGATACATGCACACGTTTCCCGGTCCTTTTGTTTTAGACGGTCCAGAATGGTATATTTCGGCAAAAGGTACTATAAGACATTTTCAGATGTTCTTTTTCAAGGAACTTACGGTGTAAATTTTTTTAAGAATCAAGTAGTAGTTTTTTTTGCTTCTGCAGTTATCCTTTTCGAAGAAAATCTTGTTTTTCCGGGACACAGTCTTGAATTTATGTCCAATTCTAGAAAGTCTTGAATTAATTTTCGAACTTGCTGCAACATCAAACAATTTCTTTTATTTTCATACTGAGTCAATTTTAAATTTTTTATTTGATTTCTGTGTTTCTTGTAACTAATAATTTTGGTAGTTTCTGCTAATTTTTTTATACTTTTTTATTATTTCAGCACTTATTAATTTCACTGCAAATTGCTTTTCTTTATCCCCAGGTATTGACTTTATATTTTCCGCAATTTGATCTTGTAAAACTTCACCAAAAACAAGACTTTTTTTATAGTAGCGGTTACATTAATATTTTTAGTCATTTTGTTGACTCTACTTAGTGGCGAACAACTTTTTGCGTTTGGTTTCTATACATTTTTTCCCTGTATCTTTCAACTTTTTTCTGTAACTCGCCAATTTTTCGTTGAGTATGCTTAAGTTGTCTGTAACATGTTGCTCTGTCGCCCTTATTTTTTTCGACCTGCAGTTTTTTTACTCGTGGATGGTCTCACTACTTCTTGTTGAATTACTCCTTAATTAGAGTCAGTTTCTGGTGGAGAATTTTCTGTCAAGTAGTTTTTATCTAGCTTTTTCTCACTTTCCTCTTTTCTCTATTGCTCATTTGTTTGATACCTTTTACTACACCTTGTTCTTTTTTGATTCTATAACTTTCTTTATCGTTTCGTCGTTTTCCTTCTTTTTTTTCTTGTTTTTGTTCATCAGTCATCTTGGCTCCATGCTTTTTTACCCTTACACGGATACGGTTTCTTTCTCGAATTAATGAAGCATCACTTAGCTTTTTTTTTTTTTTTTTGCTTCGGGGGTTGATTAGCGATGATGTCTGCCTGATTGAGATTGGCCTTGTTTTTTTTTCTTTCTGGTGTCGAATTTATTATTAGTAATTGCTTCTTCATCTGGGTGGACTTTTTCGGGATTACAAATTTTATCTAAATCGTCTCTACTTTGGATTTCATTTTTTACTTTTGCTTTCTTTAGACTGATAATTCTTTCTTTTTCTGCTTTACATGCTTCACCTTCTAGTTGTCATGCTACCTTCTTTAAATTTCTAGCTCTTACTTTCTCTGCTTTCTTTGCTTTATGTTCTAGTTGCCGTTTGTCCAAAGATAGTTCCTTGGCTCTTTTAAGTTTGCTTTTTCAAATTACATAACGTTTCCGAATCCATTTTATCATAGCTGATAAAACAGATCATCAAAAGGTTACTAACTTCACTAACACATTTTTTAGATATAAGGTGTAATTTCGGTAACAACTGTGTAAAATAATTAACGTTGCCGAAGTGAACGTTACCAAAATGACGAAACCGATTTAAAGACTACCTATTCCCTTGGCGATTGTCATAGAAGCAAAAAATGTTGAGGTTATGTTCCCGAACATCAACGAACCTTGCCTCAATTATTTAAAAACTACATCGATTACAAAAATTAGGCAGACTTTCTTCTTATATTTTACTAAAATGTAAAAAAATAAGACAAACTTACGTGCTTCCTAATGGCACACTAGAACTAGACACTGTCTAGGGGGTTGGCTCACTAAATATGTTCTGTTGTCGAAATAACGTGACAAGATTGGGACATTTCAAAGTAAAAAAAATAATAAAAAAAGATTTTCTTTTGATTTCCAAGGGTTTTGAGGTAAAAAACAAAACTTTAAAACTAACTGATTTCAATAAGTTTGGCAACAAACACTGCCAATAGCTTAAAAATTGTGATATGGGACAGTTACCAAAATGACGTTTTCCAACTTTACAATGAGAAATTTACTATTGATGTTGATTAAATACCATATAAAAGATGTTGAATCAATAAAAGAGAAGTCTGGAAATGATTTAAACGTATTTGTTAGTAGATTATTGTGGGCTATAATAAAAATACTAGAACTCGTGGCCAGCCTACGTTTGGCCCTGCCAGCGTAAAGAAACGGTTAACAATAAAAATGCTTGCTCAAGGCGGCAGCCAACCCGTCTTGCCAGCGTTAACAATACAAATGCGGTCTCGCCATTCGTGCGCGCGCGCCACTTGCTAGCATGCAGGCCGTTCATGCAGCGTGTGCGCGCGCCTGCTTACGCCTGGACGGCCGGCGTCCGGCGACCGGCGACCGGCGGCATCGGCTCTTATAATATAAGATATGCATGGGACACGAACTGTCCCGTTATGTAACCAAAGTATACAATATGTGCATATTTCCCGTTCTAATATATGGCGTCCAGACGTGAACATTTACAAAAAGCAACGTTGAGAGAATAGCCAAAACCCAGAGAGAAACGAGCAATGCTCGGAAGAAGTCTCATAGACCGACGAACCAACGAGTACATAAGGAATAAAACAAAAGCCAATGACGTCGACGACAGAATGACCCGCTTCAAATAGAAGTGGGCAGAACACAATAAGATTTGCGAATATTAGGTGGAATAACACGATAAGTAAAGGAGGCCAGATACGGGAAAAGAGTGGGTTAACGATATAGAAAAACAGGTTTCAGATAAATGCTAACAGCACAAGACAGGAACCAATGAAAATCTTTGGAGAAACTGAAACAAAGATACAGAGAGGGAGAGAGAGTAGTGTGTGGATAAATATTCAGGTAGATACAGATACCTCTTACAAAACCTCAATCGAAGTGGCCACCCTGCCATAGGATACGCGGATGATATAACTACCCTACTAATTGGAAATTTTTGAAAGTGTACTTTGCAGCCTCGTACTCTTTGACTTATAGAGAACTGGTCCAACAATCAATGGAATGGACAAGTATTCTGATTTTAGGCTAAAAATAACCCTTTTGGTGTATATTTTTATTACGTATAACGCCAATACTAAGTTACAGATTTCTTGTCTGGTGGTTCAAAATTAGACAGACTATTTTGTGTTAGTGGATGCTCAACCAACCTCTAGGCCCGATCTATCCATCTTAAAGGCTTAGAATAGGAATATTTTCTGAAAACCTGAACTTCAATCTAAGTGTATCTCTCACTTTCCAGACTGGGGTGCTTGACGTGGTGGAGAGAGGAGAAATATATCTTCGTGTTTCTTAAAATACTTTCAAATTTTATTAGTAACCGTCTTCATTTAAACGTCCCTGTGGATATCGGCATTCCTGATGTACCAAGGTGCCTCAACGATATTTTGAAAGCTTTGGATGATGTTAATCTTGCTCTGTTGCGAGCATCCCTTGTATGCCGTAGATCTACACAGACTTCGTATTCTTCTGTACATCATGGGCGTGTTATAGGTATACCTATCTAAATTGATGATCTTCTTACCATGAGCCAGTACATGTTGTAAATCTTAACTCTTCACGGTTTTTCGTGACATGTTCTTTTCAGCGGTGTTTGACATCCACGTCATGCCAATGAATGAGGTATGGTTTTGTCATTTATGGTTATCGGTATAATGTTGATATATTTTATTGGTTTGATTAGTTTGATTAACCATTTTCTGCTCAAGCTGTTTACGTTTTCGGTTACTCGTTGTAATTTTTCTTCAGCTTCCTCAACATCGACACCTATTGCCTTGATGGCAGTCTCATCTGGATACGTTACTACAGTAGCTTCTTCTAGTTGCTGAAGACTTTCCTGAGGCACTTCAGTGTTAATTTTTTTTAGCTCTGATCAATCATCTTCTTGTTTAGGCTACTTCAGCTATTGATCAGATAGGTAAGATTTTAACAACTGACTGCATTCAGGGTGCTCACTTTTATAAAAGAGTCCTTCATGCCAAGATTTGTTGGACGCTTGGGCCACATCCAGTAAATTAGTAGACCAAGCTTTTTTTCTGGTATATTTTCTGTTGTAACTGTTATTCTGTGGACTTGGTCGATCGTTGAGTGTTTTTTTTCTGAAACCTACTTTTCATCCAGAATTTTTTCGAATAATTTTTACAGCGCTAGTAAGAATGATATTGGTCTATCTGTAGAAAATACCATCTGTGAATAATTTTCCTAGTTCTAGTATCATGATTACTTCTTATTTTTCAGTGACTAGGTACTTATTTAAGTCTAATAGCAGCTTTGTAGACGTGTATTAGTTTAACAATGACTTTTTTTAGGTTGCTGTCTTAAGATTCTTCCAACTATCAGATCAAATCCAAAGGATTTCTTTGGATCCTTATAGATGTTATTGGAGGTATATATGGTTGACTTTTAGATTTTATGGTCTTTTTTGTACTCCAGGGTTTTTTTGTTTTTTTTATTTGGTCCGAACTTTGCTTTCAAATGTTCTTTATTATTCTTCGTCCAGACGCCATATTGCCTCCACACTTATCAAACTTGTACAATAATTAATCTATTAATATTTTTTATCGTTGATCTGTTATCTGTAAATTCTTGTATGTAAACTTCGCTTGATTGCTTTTCAATGTTTCTTCGTGGGTTTTGAGTAATGGTTTAATTTTGGCGTGTCGCGTTGTTTGTCGCTTTTTTGTTTACTTCATTTGAATAGTTCGTTTCTTACCATTTTTAATCACCAGTGATGTTGCATCCAAATCAGGTTATTGTATACCAGCAACAAATTGCTGAACCTCTTCTTCCATTTTATCGATGCTCTAAGATTAACTCTATTGCCCGAGTTTTATTTGAACATTTTCCAGTCTGTTAGTTTGTGCAAGAAGGTTGGATGTTGTTTGTCTTAGCGCCAAGAAAACTAGCGAGTGATTAGAATGATTTTTTTATTAACGTCTATGAAAGAGTTCATCAAATTTGCGACCTGCTGGTTTTTGACAGGCAAAATGTACTATGTTTTACAGTTTCCAAAGGATCTCCCCAACGGATGGTCTCTGAGTTGGTCTCCTCCAAAGATAAACTTACCAGAAAAACTCCATGGAAGATGTAGGTGAGCCCCCCTTTTCAAGTTGTGTATTGATAGATAATAGATGGTTGCTAGTATAGTTATTCTGGGACTTAGCATTCTTTTTTATCGATTTTAATGTGTTCGTGATGAATAGTGTAATAAACGTCAAATCCTTGCCGTTTGACGATTCTCTGGTATGGTGTGTCTCAGAAATAAGTCATATATTTATTTTCTTCCTGTCACAGATAGGTCTGGCCTTCAATTTCCCTTTGGTAAGTATTGCTTCTTTAAACGTGACGCTTTCTAATCTATCAAGTCTCCTCCTACGCATCCTTTAACATAAGGAATAATTTTTACTTCCCTCGTCTAAAAGACGAAGGAAGTACTTTAATCGCGAAAAAATCACCTTCCGAGATTTCTCCAGATCTTCACGTTTCAAGGTCCCTAGATGACGAAAAAGAGATTTTCTCAATTCCGTCTGTCTGTCTGTCCGTCTCTCTGTCTGTCTGTCTGTATGTATGTATGTCTGTTGGCGGTATAACTCAAAAAGTATTTGTCGGAGGAAGACTATATTTTGCATACACATTATATATATATATATATATATATATATATATATATATATATATATACCTGGAATAAAACCGGTACAATTTGATACAAATATTGAGATGGTATTTAGCCCTTAAAAAACAACTCTGATAGCATGAGAATAAGTTGAATACCAAGTCATAGAAGCACAGAGTCGTTATGATTCACAAATCTGTATAATTGTACCTAATGTGTCAGTTTAAAATGAAATGGACAAATTGAGCCATTATTTGTCATTAGAATAAAGTAAATAAGGCTAGAATCAAATGAAACTTGACTGTCATAGGGTTGCAGGTCTTAAAGCTTTTTAATAAGACTATGGCATTATTTAAAATATGCAATTGAAATATTCTTACAGAAGTCAGATTTAAATGCGTGTATAGCAATATTTAAAGTAATAATAAATAGTAAATAATTTCTTTGAGCGAGTTAAAAAAGAGGTAGTCAAATAGAAAGCTTATCAAAGAAAGTGCAATGAGCACAAAAATCAGGTATAAAAGAGAATTACAAGATAAAAATGGGTAAATAAAATTGGAACATTTGGCTGGATTATGAACAGTGTTTTGATCAGCAAGTACGAGTGAAAATGGACATTACATTGATCTTCAAGTAGCTAATGAGGATATGGACACAAAAGGAAGCAGTGATCAGTGTGTACTCAGTGTACAAAAAAGGCCTGTTAAAGTGTGAAACGCGTTTAAAAATCGATAGACAATAATTATAAAAATACAAAGACAATTTTTATCAATTGATTTAATTGTAAACATGTATTAGATTTAAGATTAATAATTGTTAAAAACATAATTTGACTAAAGTCAATATCCTGTTTGTAAATTAAAAATTGGGAGAGAACAATGAATAAAAGTTTGATGCTTAACATTTAATTTATGGCTTGTGTTTAATTATAAATTTTACATACTAAATATTAATTTACAAGCATATAAATTTACCAAAGTGCTCCTGACAAGTTAATGTTCATGCACAAGTGAAGAAGGCAAAATCCGTTGCCTAAAATAATTTGTCCTGCGGCCGCCTTCCGATCCTGAGGACGCAGCCTTCGGAGACCAGTTCGTGCTACGCCAGGGGTTTCAGAGCCTGTATAGGAGTTCCTGCCGTTCCAGCCGAGGGCCACGGGCATCACAGCAGCATCACACGTCCATCCTATTACTGCGAGAGAAGGTCTGGGCATTTTCTTCAATCGGCAGCCCATCGGCTCGCACCTAAGACAAGGCATAAAAGGTTAGTGTGAAGCCATTTGATTTATTACAACTGAGAAACGCACCGAGGGACCTAATAGCTTTGCTGCGGAGTTGTTTCCAAGTAGAATGCATGAGATCCGCAAATAATTCATTCTAATACAAACTCCAGTAGAAGTGGGGTTAGGAAATTCTCAATTTTATGCAGTGGACAATTTTACCTGAAATTAAAAACAAAAGCTAGAGGGACGCTTAAATAAAGCGCCAGATTCAAATATTACCTGTTAGTTCGCTCATTTGAATTGCTTTTAATCACAGTAAAACACCAGGCGACCCGCATTTGAAACTAATTTTGTGAAAATAAATTTTATGTCATGTTAGGCAAAAGCAAACTGCGTCGCATATGAACTACGCGCTCAGTGGCGTACATTTTCTTATTGCAAACGGACAGAAAGAACATCCGACCTGTGGGAGATTAGAGTTTCATGCGAAATCTTTGAGCTACCACAATTTACAGCAGATTAGTGTATTATAAATAAAAGGGCAAACTACTGTTTTTAAACTTGAAGTAAACAACGAACCTATAAGATATGGTTACTCAGTTAAATTTGATTAAAGTGAAAATAGGCAAATATTTAGTTTGTAGTGATCCTTGATTTATTTCATAATATAATATAATTATTATAATAACACACTCAGATCATTGCAATATATACAGGGTGAGCACCTTGAAAAAATAAAATTTTGTTTATTTTTTATAAGTAATTGGAAAAGTCGAGAAGCAAACTTTTCGGGAGGCTGAAGCAGAAAATGAGGAGTTTTAGGCATACATCGCATTTACAAGTTTAGTTTGGAATATTTCTCGATTATTCTTAAACTACTGCAAAGCTTATTTTTTCTACATTCGGATGATATCCAATTACTCCCAAAATTACTTTTAACAACTGCTACAGAAATTGTTTGAATAATGCGTACGGGTAATTTGCGGGATAAACTTTAGCATTGACGTATTTTGGAAACGATTACAGATAAGTGTATACATCCAGCATATGAAATGTGTCAGAAAGAATCCATGAATTTTTAGTGAAATAATTATCTGCATTGGCTTATTGATGTAAAAAATATAACTAATTTTCCATTGAACCAAACTAAGCTTAAGCCTACTGAAACGGAACGATGTTAACAGGGCTCCATAGCGCTGTTAGAAATTGGCCAAAGCGCTTTGTTAGCAGTCGCAAGCGGTGCGGTTCAAATCCATCTAGTATAGACTTTTTGATTTGAAAATTTATTTAATTTATTAGAAACGTGAAGATATTTTTACTCCTAACTTAATTTCATTTTTTAAATTATTTAGTGTCACAAGGTCGACGGTGGAAGTTCTGGGTAAAGCCTTTTACATTTTTTTTCATTCTCGTTTTTATTAGTGTTAAGTATGTTCTGTGGTTGTGACATACTATAAATATCTTAAAAATGGCAATAGTTCTTTGGTTTTCTGTCGCAGTATATATACTGCTTCAATAATTTTGTATTTCCTCTGTCTCAGTTCATTCACTATCTGGTCTGGAGTAGGTACATGATTTATGGGACTTCTTAAAAATGATCCTTTCCCTTGTTTGCTTATTTTCGTACAAAGGCCCAAAAAATCAGACTCGTCATTTTTGGATGCAATTCCATAATGGTTTTCTCTCCCTACAGTAAGTTTCCGATCTCCCCTGTTTAATAGTGATACAGTTATAATGTCGCACCTGATATATTAGCGTAAATCTTGAAATAATTAATTTGCATTCAGCTGCTACTCGAATCTTACTTCCTGTTTTCAATTTAATGTCTCGGTAATGCTTTACAGCTGTAAAAATAAGCTCGTGATAGATGTTCCTTTGTAAACTTAGTATTCAGCATATACAGTACACTATTTGCGATTAGATTGCATTGTCTCTTGTTATCTATAATGAGAGTTTAAGACGCAAAAAGTCAGTGGAAATATTTATGGTTCCAATAAACTCATATGAAAGTTGTGATAAAGGTTAGCATTTTTGATTTAAGGAACCACTTGGACGATAAGTGTTCCTTGAATTGCTTTTTGTTTCCATAGATAGTGTAGATAAGGTATTACGCTAAAAATACAAATGACATTAAAAGCATTGACACCAATATTAAACTCATTTCAAAATAAAACGCTTTTAATTAAACAATAAATGTTATTTATAGATAAGTATATATAGTCCACATTTACTGTGCAAATCAATCATTGCTTTAGTGAAGATACATAGGTAATATGCTACTGATTTGATCTTTCAATATTGACCAACTCGGAAAATTCCTTGCAATATCATTGACAAATAATCCTTCACTAAAATTAAAATTGAAAACAAAGAAATACAAACAGTAGACTATAGGAGCATTTAATGTAGGTACTTACAAGTACGTTGAACTGATATATTCTATTTTCAGAATAGCTGAAGATTTCTAACCTTAATGAAATGTGAAAGGCAGCATACTGAATGAATTAATAATTCCAAAGCTACGGAAACCACATCTGCTCGATTCCAAGTAAATGTAACATTTGGAATATACACTAACATCTTGAAAACCATTTTCCTAAACTTCTTAAAAAAAGACCTCAAATTCATTTATCTTACCAATTTATTACATATGGAGTAACAACATATTGCGCAGCGAGAATTGAAACGTGCTATATTAGAAGTATTTTTAAGTAATCTAAAAACCAACCAGTGGATAATGCAGCACACCGACGTAAAGACATGCTGAAAAGATATTTCAACTGACATCGAATTGAGCTCGGCATACATCGAGCTAGACTGGAGGATAACAAATAAGCAAAACTACTATTAAAATGCAGATTCAGAAATCTAGAAGGACCCCATACTAGATGAAACTATGATCTCGGGCGATCTGGAGGAACAAAATGGATGGCAAAACCAAAAAGACAGCGACTACTACAAACAGCTTAAAGAGGTTTACGTCCAGCAGAAAGCGACGGATTAGATTAAGAAGAAAAATAATTAGATAAACTACGGCTTAATAAATTGTACATCGCCTTGTATACGTTACATATCGAATCAAGAATGAAGAATTTAGTGCAGACTTAGGGATCCGCCGTGAATTAAATATGAACTTATATCAAGAGCTTGCGAAGGCGCGATTTTAAACCGTTATGGTGTATTTTCTGGAGCTACTTTAAATGGGGCTGCATACAATACCACCGATGTGACTTCCTGATAACTGTATCGAACACCACCACATGAAATACCACCGTTCTGATGTAACTAATTTTGTTATTTCAATATTTTGGTGGATTACCACCCACTGAGATTCTCTCCAATTCAAAATAACCACAGAATGAACTACCACCAGTACGAATTACCCCCATATGGATATACACACGACCTGCATTGCTACCGACTTAAGCAAATTTGTAGCACACGTCACCCAGCTGTAATATCACTGTTGCCTAAACGATAGGAGTTACTTTCACTTGCTCTTTTAAACCGATTTTGCTTTTATTATGAAGGAGCAGGTGTATTTAAGAAAATGAGCCCAATTATGGGCCAAGCAAGTCCGATTGGTGACGATCCGGCTTGACGCACGCACGTAGCTTCACTTGCTTATATATATAAATTCTCAATTTTTCTTACTGCATATTCAGTAAATTTGAAGATGTACGCATATTGTATAAAGAGCTTTATAGAAAATTTAGATATTAGTTAATGATTATATAAAGATTTCTACTTGCTAAGGTTTATCAAGCAATGCTTAAAGATAAAAATAGATAGGTACATTAATTTTTTAGTAAAACAATGGAATGCTTTCAATCTTAAAAAAATTGTTCTTAGTTTTTAAATTAGATCATTTACTTCAAAATTATTTCGATAAACTTTTGTTAAGCTTGCTATTTCTCTATAGTCTCGCTTATTGCTTATTACTATTATCATTTTTCAGGAATTCAAGTCTATGTACGAGTTACAACATAATACTGACATTGTACTATAGTGTGAACAATGTTGTGGCGAAATATCAAACCTTTCAAATGTTAATAATACCAACTGCTTCATAAAGATACTGTAGTTGTTGCTAAATTAATATCTGAAGAAAACCAAATTGATGGTAAGATCTGTCAGCTGTCAGAGGAGGTCGAATATAATTCTAGTCAGTAATTAATTATATGAGCGGTAAACCAAGTAGGTGGTATTTCAAGTCGGTGGCGTTTCATAAATTTGTCACAAAATTCTTAAAAGTCGAAAGAAAATCCAAGTTGGTGGTAGTTCACACTCACCGTATATATACTCTAAATTAGTAGAAATCCAAAAATGTGTAATAGAGGTATAAAATAACCATATGGGTACTATTCCCTTTTGAAAAATTTTAAGTGCTTAAAGCAGTTTGGGTTTAGAACCTGATGAACTGATTATGCTCCCTTCTCGAGTTTTACATGTTGTGTTTTTGAGATTTTAAACGACTGGTCACTTTTAAGTTAATAATTTTAGTAATAATTTAATAAATTAAAATTCAAACCTGTCTTATTTGAAAACATAAAATTAATTTCGTTACATTTTGTCTGGAACAATGCTTTGGTTCTTTTTGTTGTATTATCTGTTGAACAAGAAGTAATACCCACATTTAATACAAAAAATATAGGTACATAATATTTTCTGTGTTTGCTTGTTCTAACTAAAATAATGGTAATTTTGCTTATGAAATTTTTACTAAATTATGAGTTATGACTAAGGACTGTGATCTTCTTAAACTTTTTTTTTAAACATCATAAGTTTAACAGTGGAAAATATATTGAAATTTATACAGCTGTTAAATCAATGGACAAACAAGTAATTTTCTTTAAATAATTACATATTGACTTCGGTAAAAATTGCATGACAAATTTACTCCTTATTAAACTTGGAGGGATAAAAATATTTTTGTTTGCGAAAATTTGAAATGAAGAATCCGAAACGAGATCTTGTCGTTTTGTAGTCATTTTATGCAAAAGCTAGACTTTATATATAAAGAGTATAAGATTAAAGACGGAGTAAAAATACAATATAAAAAAGTTCTTACCTGTTGTTAGCTCCGTTTGAAAATTCCCGCAACCTCCGGCTTTTAAATTTACGCACCAGTTGGGAGCGCAGTTTGTTTCGTCAAACTGCTTCTTGCTAAAGTTTTCATTGCAGGGAACAGGTTAGTAATTGTCCAGATGTGGTCCAGCACATAAATTGTATGTGTTGTGATGTATGTTCCGTGAATATCGCCGTTGGGACGTGCCAATTTTGGGCAAATTACGTGTACGGTGATTGTAGGATATATTCAGATCCCCAAAACGCAGTCTACGCATTTCAAGTTCCAAGTCCGGTATCGTGTGTCCTATATCGTCCCGCTATCTACGGTTTCGTAACCAGCCTGCAAAGCAAAGCTCGTTACCGACTAAGCCCTGAAGACAATCCATTCTCTATCGTTCCGCCGACGCAACCCTAGAAGTTCTGCCGCCATATCGCGTGTAGAGCCACGCAAATTTTGCCGACGACACCCCTGGAGCTGTTCATATTGTTTCCGTTTTCAAGCCGCGGGTTTCCTTTGCAATGCCGCAAATCTCGGCCAACTTTGGGGTCTGTGGCTTTCTCTGCTTTTCTTATTTTGATTTATCTATTATATCATACTGCATTTGTAATTTAAAAACATTAGAATAAGATAGTAAAACTGTTACAGCTTCAAGTTTTACTCGCTTAAATGTAATTTTATGGGTGTTATTTTGATAAAGTCGCTAAATTTACTTTATGATTTCATTTTGAAAATCGCAGAGCAGTTCTGCATATTTAAAATTAAAATAAGCATTTTCAGAGCCTACAAAACCAGGTAGGTTCTAAATATAGAAGGTGGCCATCGCCCAAGTCTATCATTGACATTCTAACCACCATATGGGTGCTCTAAAATAGCACGAATCTATTGCCGTATATTTCAAAGTACAAGTATTTTGACTATCGTGAACGGGGATTTTCCTGTAACATTGTCTAGTCTACAATTGATATTAAAAATTGTGCTTTACTATGCATCTTAACAATTTCTGTCAAATTTTATTATTTCATTAAAATAGAGAAACATCTAAGAGCATTGAAGACCACGTGACCAGTAACAATTAGAGAGTTAGTAAATGTAATGTTGTAATATTGCATACAAGCAACGATTTGACATTATTTTTGTTCAGGATGGAGCTTGTAGTGGACTGTATGAATTTATTTTGGACAAATTACAGGATATGTCTTAGGGGTGTAGGAATTAAAAAGGGTGCAACCCAACGGTCTTGTGCGGTCTCACACGAGATGATGTAACAAAAGACCTGGGGTCCGTTGGGCAGCGTGAACACAGTGAAATAAGATTTCAAACTGTATTAATTTAATGACTAGTTTCTTTCTATTTATACATATAAAAATACTGACTTAGCTTACAAAGTTTAATATTTGCCCTAGTTCAAGCTGCTATTTCTACGTGCTTGTCTAATTTCATAACAAACAAACTTGCAGAGTGCAGAATTGCAGGCTGTTCACCGGGTCATTCGAGCACTGATTACATTACTGCTGACGCTTTGTTAAGCATTTTCCGTATGCAATATATGTTTGTGAAATACACGCCTAATTAAATTAAAAGGATTAAAATTTATGTTTGGTTCCTAAACAATTTTTGAGCATAGACGTTCCTGATTAGTTCTTAATTCTCAAGTTGTGCTAATTTTCTCTCTTGTGGCACTTTCTTTGTTTACATCAACAACAGTTCCATTCAAAGCTAAGGTATATACTTTTGAACTGTTTCGAGTCAGTAGCTTCCTATAATATGATAATCCTTTAATATGTGTTACGCCACTGCTAGTGACAGATTTAAATTGTGTAAATGCGGTTGCCTATATTACGTGGTTACCTGACGTTTGATATGTTTCGATGTGTCTGTATTTGATCCTATAGATTTAATATCGGCGAATTCAGAAGGTTGTTATAACCAGAGCTGGGCAGTATTTGTATTTGTAAATACTTATTTTTATCTAAATACTTTGTAGTATTTAATTACTAGGTATTTAAAGACCTTTTAGTGGGCTGTATTTGTATTTGTAGGTGCAAATACTTTGCAAAGTATTTAGTATTTAAATATAATTTTGACTATTCAATTCACCTCTCATCTGTCAAAAAGTGACCAATGAAAATCCAGAATTCTGACGTTTCTTGGCCAATCAAAAAAATATCAGTGGATATATCTTCCTAGAGGGTATTCAAGTGACTATTTTAAACAAATGTGATTTTTATTAGAAAAAGTCAATATTAGGGTTCTGTTACTATAGAAATTGCGTAGTTTGTTGCTAGATTTACTGAAAACTGATTTGAAAAAGTAGTTTGGTTCATTAAATAGTCCCTCGAATACCATTCTTAGTCAAAGTTAAGTAGATTATTTTTGCGGTGGTATCATTACTCATGTCCATTGCGCTTGGGATTAGGACTCGTGCTGGCGCACTCGTCCTAATCGTACCAAAGCGCAATGGACATTCGTGACACCACCGCAAAAATAGTCGACATAACTTTGACTACTCATGGTATTATAAGTGAAAGTATTTAAATACTTTTAGGCTATTTAAATATTTTAAGAATATTTAAATACCTTGAGAGTATTTAAATATTTTCAAATGATGACGTATTGGACGTTTAAAATTTCGCAAAAAGTATTTACTAGTTGCAAATATATTTCTTGAAGAAATAAAGGTAATTAAATACCTTAGCGAGTATTTAACTTTTTTTATTTAAAAAAAAATATTTCTATCTAGTAAATACTTTTTGCATAATTTTAAACGTCTTTTAAGTCATTATTTGAGCTATTCTGGCAGTATTAGGCATTACACTTTGGAATTCACACAATGAGTTCGTAATCCAAATGTTAGCAAAAAAATACATAAATTTTATCCAAAAAATACTTATTTTATATGAAAAGCTTTCAATTAAACAATAGTGCTTGAATAAAAATGAAGTGGAGTATTTGACAGAATACGTTTCTAAGTCACTGGTTTTTGCATTAGATATTCTGCAAAGGAAAGCTAATATATATTATGGATTCGTGATACCAGTATGAAAATTAATCTGGAAAAACTAAAAAACAGAAAATGTCAAGTATTTTTCTTCCTCAAATATAAAAACTGTAACCTCAGGTGCTAAATTTGAAGGACAACTTTGTATTTGAACGGAAAAATTGAAATTGATCTTCGAATTTGTTATTAGCTGAAGGTTTACAACTTATGGCAAAGGTGTAAAGGAACTGTTATGTATGTGAAAACAAAAAATAAAAAAAAGCGTTTAATTTTAAATTTATATTTGTTTAACTAACTTTGTTTAACTTTTTTGTTAATATTTAATATCAGTAATTTTATAGAACAGTATTTTTTGAGTTTTAAGATATTTTTGCCGAAATATTTATAAACTAACATCTAAACTATGCATTCACCACAAACCAATATATATCTATTTTTTGGGTTTTTAATAATTCATGTAAAATAGCTTAAGTTATGCCATCTGTACTACTTGGCTTACTACAATTATTACAAGTATTTGAATGAAAGGAAACTATAAACTTAAAATTTTTGAAAAATTGTTAAACTGCTAACAAGATTATAAATGCTGCATTACTATTTAAATACTTTACAAGTCTTTTACATTTTAGTGATATCTAACAACTAAAAGTATTTAAATAATTTTAATATATTTAAATACTTTCAAAAATGTTTAAATACTTTTAAAATATTTAAATACTTTTACAGTATTTATTTAATTACTTTTATAAAAGTATTTAACTATTAAATATAGGTATTTATTATTTAACTATTTTTTGATCATACAAAGTATTTAGTATTTAAATATATTCGATTTTTGTAAAGTTTTAGTATTTAGTAGTTAAATACTTTTTTAAAATATTTTACTCAGCTCTGGTTATAACCTACATTTATGTAAACTACTAATGACAGTGGCCTTAATATGAAAGCACCAACAGAAATGCAGATAACAGTTGAAGATCTGGAGGACGGGTCTATTGAACAAAGAGGATTGTCGGATGAGATCTCGGAAAATAAAACACTAGATAAAGATACTACAGAAGAAAGCTGGCTAAATATATAAAACAAAGCACATAAAAAAATAAAAGACACACAGGGGATATATAATCAAAGAAAAAGATTAAATGTGAGAGAAAAAGGTTTCTTTTAGTATGGATGGCACCATGCAAAACAAGCTATTATATTAAATTAATTTGAGACTAAATACACACTCTAATCGGCAGAATGAAAACAATACACTGGAGATTTTTTTCTAAACAGATAAACACATCTTTTATGAGCTGTAGAAAGGCATATGGACATAATATAAGTACGAAGAAGTAAAATGGTAGAAGTAGGTACATTTTAATGCTGACTTGTAATTGGCTTTTTTTCGTTATGTTGTAGGTTTTTTTATCGTCGTTACAGAAGCCTCTCGATGGATTGTCCTTCCAAATACAGCTGAATTGTCTCATTGGACGTAGATTTCTTCTAGCGCCCGGTAGTGGAGCGGGTTGCCTATGTTTAAAATAGTTTTTTTTGGAAATGTTTGCAGATGTCAATTTACTACCTCATTCTTGATGATACAGCGCTTCTCCCGGTGCTTTTCCTGGAATTTAGGACTTGTCTTTTTGCCTTCTTAGAAAGCACTTTGTTGTCGGAGGGGCTTAAGTAGCATTTACCCCTTAAGCCGTCGCCATATTTTTTTTGGAACGTACGAGTTCGGAATAATGTTAAATTACAAAAGTTTCAACAATAGCTCTTTGAACTTTGTTAATAATTTCAAACGTTCAATTTGTAATTCATTTGTTTATATTCAACAACCTTTATTATCTGCTATTGATTTAACATGTTATTTAATTTTGGCTTTACTCACTCTTGTAGCATGTCGATTTAATTAATTTTGGGTTTCATTCTACTTGTACAATTGTTTGTCAAGGTAGTTTACGGGACTAATTTGATCTTCACTCCCATGATTGTCATCCAAATGGGTTTCTCACTAGACGAAGATAATTTTGCTGAGTCTGGATAAATGTAAGGTATAAACTGATGTGTTCATGTCAAAGTCTATTATATCTAAGTAAAAATGATTCAGCTGTTATACACATTTTTATTTAATATTACAACAATTATAAACAACCATACTACAGTTTTAAATAATTAAATTAAAATTAACCTTAAGAAAATATCTTTATGGAAAAAGCTCCTCGTACGTAAAAGCATTTGTTATCTTGTTTGCTATTCGAAGGAAGCTTTTCTCAAGTCCTTTCTCGATGCCTGGCCTAAGCTCTCCAATGAAAGATGCAGCATTGTCGTTCAAAACGGCATTAGTAGCTTTGCCAAGCACTTCATTGCCATTGAACAGACCACCCAAATATATCTCTGCTTTTCCTATAGCGATCGCCACCGTGATTTTTTCAAACACCAAGTGGTTGGCGCCGTCCCTTTTCACTTTGAGCCCTTTCATCACACTTTCGAATTGATACTCAGCTGAAAGATTCCATGAATAATACATGAGTTAAGTTACTTGGGCTATACTTACTAATGTTAGCCGTAAGTGGCCCCTTGCCGACTAATTCCAGAAACAGTAGCTTGGAGTTTATTTCGTATTGAGCTTCTAGGCGGAGTTTATCCACGATGCCTCTGACGTAAAAAGTGTATCCCTTTTTTGTGACTCTGGAACTAAAGCAATAGCAATAGTAATAGTGCTACAATCCACACTTATACACTATACAGTTTGATAAGTAGCCTCTTACTTTCTTATAACAATATTTTTCCGTTGTGTTTGCAAATAATATGTGTATCATTGTACTGTCATCTTACAACTACACAGTTAATCAAAAGAATGAGGTTCAAGTAATTTACTATCCTTGTTACGTTATCAAAATCAAACATATAATCCAGTCTCGTTGTACGGATTTTTTTTAAATGCTTGCTACAAAGTTATCTTTATACTAAAAACTTTGAGCTAACTTTGCCCGAACACAAGAAGAACCAGCTTTAGAACAGTTAGAAGAAGAAATTTCAACAAAAAAAGAATTGTTAGTTCAACCTAATTAAGATGGAGTAGATTATCTGCAAGATTTTGAACTAACTGATTTTAACATGGAGGAAAACGCATTGGTATCGTTTAAATTTTCATGGAAAACAAAAAAATCAATTTTGTGATCACCACAATCTTCAAAATTTAAATTCAAAAACATAACATATATTACAGTAATAGTAATACTAGATTATAATATAAAATAATTTTACACCACGAACATCAATGCTCAAAAACGTCAAATAGGTACTTGCATGCAATGTTAGAATATAAAATCCACTAAATTCCCAAAGGTCGGAGGTCACCTTTTCCCTATGCGGCGCCGGTGCAGAAAGTACTCGCTTTTCGCACTCAAATAAGTGTGGAAAGTGATCACTTTAACATAGCTAGGTAGAAAACACTTACGTTAGTTTTAAAATCTTGAAATCTGATCCTCCCCACACGTGGATATCTGAAACGTTGTATGCTATGCGAGTAACAGATCCTTCTGAATCGACAACCGTCGGGTCCAGTTCCAAAGGTTCCATGGGAGGAACGTCGATTTCCTTTATTCCCGCTTTTAAGTAGGGTCGTAAATAATCTATGGAATCTATGATACAAGCCGATAGATTCTGGTGATCGTGTGGACACACCTTTATATATTCAGCTGTAAAAGAAAAATCGCTAAGTAACACTGGATATATCGTTTTTGTAAATACTAAAGGTGTTTCTGTTTTTAGTGTACTAGCAAGTAGCTCTAATACGATCCGCGTTGATTGTAAGATATCGATTATAGTATTAACAAGTACAATTCTTTTAGTAATTTGATTATTGCAACTCATTTCTTAGAAGTATTAAAGTAGATAGCCAGGTCTGTTCATACTTTTTTTATGAAAACTAAGGTTCAAGCAACACAAAGTTACCAAAGTCAATAAAAGAAAACAAACTATCGCTCAAGCAGTATAATTCTGTTCATTGATCTTACATTAATATAATTTTCATCAGCTATGCCAATCATTAATTATTATTTCGACTGCCCTGGCCCGCCGCGTCTCAGGCCATATTCCTACGGGTGGAATGGAGCGTCCTGAACTTTACTTTTGACAGTAATTTTATTCGTTATAAATATGCATTAGTTTTTGATCCTACTTAAATATTCAATATTATGCATAATTAAAGCAAGGATTATTTACATGTCTGTAGATATACAGGGTTCAGCAGCGGTGGGCGGGAATTACATGTTTTTTTTTAATTGTAGGCTCTAAGGTGGTGCACATTAGCAACATATTTTTGATTATACAGAATGACCCAAAAAATGTGGCGAACCAAAATTACATTTTTTTTAATATAATGCCTTTTATACAGATTGCTTAAAAGTGTTACGTCGACATACCACTCATCTTAACATAAATTTGTATGGGTCTGGGTATTATTGCTATGCATGGTGCTTAAAATTTGCAAATTTAATAGTTTGCAATTTTTCAATCAGAGCATCCTATACAAATTCCTGAAAAAGAATGCTAAATGTAAGGCTGCTGCCGCAACGGAAAACAACTGAATAAGGAAAAACGTTAAAACTTAAGTTGCATTTGAATTATCATTCGAATGTACAATAGTTCAAAATTGGAAAATTTAATCATTTCGAGTTTTTTAAATGGTGCAAGCTGTATATTTTTAAAAATCCCTTTCAATGAACTGCAGATATTCAAGTTTTAACATGAAAGCAACAATTTTAGCTCAATAAGATGTTTTCTTGAAAGGGAACAAACACATTTACAGTCAATCTTACAAATACATTAATCTGAGGTTTAAGTTTAATTCGTCGTTAAAATAAACAAAAGCGCATCAAAATTTGTTTACTAATGAATACAATGCCATAAGCACTAACATTTCGATGAGTTTTTGTTTATTCTAACAACAAATTAAACTTAACCTCAGATTAGTAGCCATTAAAATGCTAATTTAAGCACTACAGCTTCAACTGAGTGTAAGTGAACTATTAGATAACCTAACAACTTTTTCTTACAATTTCTTTTTTTATCACGCTACATTGTGCACAGAGGAAAAAACTTGTTTATAGTTTTATTCTTGGCATCGATAATTATGGTTCTGCTATTTTTTTTTAGTTAGATCTTATACGATGTACAAACACAAAACAAGATTTACAAGGTTAAACTACTCCTAGTCAAACGTTTTTTTAAACAATCGCTTGTAATGACACTTTGCATTTGGATGACAAAACAAAACGAGTTAAAAAATATATGAGAGTTTAAATATGAAATAGTCTTCTTTATATTGCAGTTTTTTCTAGTCGTCAATGCAATATGACAAAATAAGGTAGGGAATAATTTCGGAACACAAACCAATCGGTCTTGTAAAATTGCAAGAACTTTATAAACAATTTTAATTTTCTTTGCAGTTCACGGTCGTTTCGTGTCTGCATAACTGTAAGATACTGAAATTATGTACGCTAATTTAATATCTCTTTACATTAAGTTGCAACTGCAAAAATCGAAATATATTATTATTTATTTAGGGCATCCACCGTGAAGGTTATTAGCTTCTCAGATGTAAACTGGACAACTGGCTGCAGTAAGGATTACTGCAGTGTAATATTATCTATGTGTTAAGTCGTTTAAACAGTAGCAATACAAATCGTCTAATAACATTCAGAGTAGTTTTAACAAAATGAAAGTCCTTTAAAATAAGTTTAATCGTTTGAAATAGCGAAATTAAAGATTGTTTAAACCATAAAAATGTTTACGGAACAAACGCACTTTAATAGTTGTTTATGTGGCAAGCTTAGTAAATTAGCCCTTATGGACGAGCCGGATAATTTGCAGGGTGAGCAACGTAAGAGTAAGCCCTGTAATCCGGTGAGCCGCAATAATGACTAATTGCAAGTGAGCCGCGTACAACGTTTTACTTCCTCTTGCTGAAAAACCTAAAAAGTCATATTAGTGATTAATAAATGATGCGTCTATTAAAGGCAAGGTGCTTGTAAAGTCGTGATAGCAACATTTTACAGGCACCGTGCCTGTAAAGACTCATTTATCGAGTCATTTCAGACGACAGTAACATTTTACAAGCACCGTGCCTGTAAAGACTAATTTATCAAGTCAGTTCAGATGACAGTAACATTTTACATGCATCGTGCCTGTAAAGACTGATTTACGGAGTCAGTTCAGACGACAATAACATTTTACATGCACCATGTCTGGAAAGACTCATTTACCGAAGCAGTTTAGACAACAGTAACATTTTACAGGCACCGTGCCTGTAAAGACTCATTTAGCGAGTCAGCTTAGATGACAGCAAAGGACCTTTTAACAAGTCAAGAGGAAATAAATAAATATTAAAGTCGCTTTAACGAGCTACAAGTTATTTGATTTCAACGATATTTTATTATTTAAAACTAGCAGTCCAGTGAGACAAATGTCTCATTTAATAAAACAAAAAAGACCGTTTTGCAAATAGAACGCGTATTCACCACAGGTACGTATGTTACGTCATTGTTGGTAGCAAACTACCAGTCGCATTCGCCTTGATAAAATTTGCCTAGAATCTAACCTAAAAAGTTAGGATTATAAATAAGATAATGATTAGTGTTAGAGACTGAAATTCGGTTCCTGAGCTGACATGCCCATTCCAAACATATAACTTTAATAACTTTTTTCTCTATCTCTTACGGTTTGGATGCTCAAACAGCGTCCGGGACGGACGGACGGAGAGACAAGTCTATTAGATAAAGGATACATTTCTTTCAATGAAATAAATGTCGTTTAAGGTATTTGTTTCAATGAGATAAAAAAGCAAGCCAGCTTAAAACTGATGAAAGTTGTTTAATGAAACCGTTTAAATAAAATTAAAAGTCGTTTTAACTAGATAATTATTGTTAACATGTTTAATAGTGTAAACTCAATTAAACATATTCTTAATTAGATAAGCCTCGTTTAAATTTAGTAATCAACATAAAATTGTATTGTGTAAATTACGTTCAAACCAGATTTGAAATAATTTTAACTTATAAGGAAGATCAAGGTTAGGCCCATTTTAACAAGATTAAAGGTCTTTTAAACATTAAACTGCCAGTCTTATAAAGGCCACTAATCTGACGTTAACTTTAATTCGCTGTTAAAATAAACAAAAGCGCATCAAAACGTCAGTGCTTATGACATTTTATTCATTAGTAAACAAATTTTGATGCGCTTTTGTTTATTTTAACAGCAAATTAAAGTTAACGTCAGATTAGTGGCCTTTATAAGACCGGCAGTAAATTGAATATAGTTTAAACTAGACAAACATTAAGGTCTTTTTGGCTAGCTAAAAGTATGATAAAATATATGTGATCGTTTACACTGTACCTATAAGTCCAATTAATGAGATAAAATTCGTTTTCATTATAATAGCTTAAACTACGTATATTAGAATAATTTTAACGAATTTTAAAGTAATTTAATTTTCTAACTTTCGTTTAAATTAAATGTGACAGCTTCGTATTATCGTAGCAACCCAATCTAGCTGCTGAAATTTCGAAATGTGATTGACTTATTTTCTCTTGAAATTGTTAAAGTTCTTGCTATAGAAAAAAATATTGTATTATACACGAAGATAAAGTTATTTCTATCCAGTCTTGAATCATTAACGTCTCGACTTCGTCTCGACGTTAAACAATTCACTCGTGGATAAAATGTAACTTTATCGTCTTGTATAATAAATTACCATTTTGATTGGTTGTATCGTTGACGTCGTAGGTGACATACGCTTTAACGTGCCGTCATTTTTGCAGAACGTTATACAAAAACTCCCTATTATATCATTTCAGGAAGCTTTTTTCCTAGCTTTTCAAAAGTAAAAGAGATGGAAAAACCAAAATAGCACTAAATGTATTCAAGAGATTTTCATAATTGTACCGGCGATAACAATTCCAAAACGATTCATGATTTATGAAAACAGAGCAGAGTTTAATTAGAAATATTTTTGTTGATTAAATGTTACATCAAAATAGGTAATCTGTTATCTAAAAAGGCGATTTTCTGTTTTGTTCTACAATACAAATGTTTGTCAGTTGTAAATACTATTTAGATGACACTGAATATTAAAATCCAAAATTACATTTTATACAATTCACATTCCAACAATTAATGGTACAGAAAAATATGAAGATACCCAAAGGGTAAATATTTGATTTTACGACTTTTTCAAAAAATATGCCAACAAAAAACTTTTCTGACAGAAGTTATAGATAATTAAGTAATGTATAACAGTTTTTAAAATGTTGATTTCCATTGCTTTTAGACTTTGAGAAAAAAATTGTAATAATATATTTTTTTTGAATTTTTCAAAAACTATACTACTACTTCTAATAATAAAAGCTGTTTTGACAGAAGTTGCAGATAATTTCACAGTACATAATTTTGTTCTGTGAATTTCAATATGTATAAAAAATTCTAAAATATTACCGAAAAACAGTAAAGTGCTACTTCCCGTTACCTGATTCTGGCCAAAAATCAATGAAATCTCCGAATTTATATTAAAAACAAAGATAGAAATTTTGTAAGTCTGACAGACCCACAGCTAACAGACAGACATCACTTCGAAAATCAGTTTTTTTTTAATCAGAAGGCACAAAAACGGATATTTGTTGAAAAAATTAACACAACTTTTGTAAATAATTGAACTTTTGCTTTTACTTCTCTAGACATACAGTAATTTTATCAAATTAATAGCCCCAATCCACTTGCTCATGGGAAATTATTTGGCATTAAAAAAAATTCCGGTGTGATTTAATTAGACTTCTGTTTATTATTCTTTTTTAAATATTCCGTCCTTAATCTAATTATTTGATTTATATTAACGACTTTTTATCAAAATTAAAAATATATTGGAGCTTACTCTAGACTGATAGACTTAAGGTAAATCTTTATGTTTCAACATTTTTATATGAAGATGGTGGCTTAGCTTATTGATTTAATATCTATAAAAAAATGAGTTTTACTTACGAAGTTTGCATTCTACTACTAAACATGATGCAAATAGTATAACAACGATTCTGTAAATGCCGCCCATTTTGGAAACTATCACAACTTAGTTGCAGCTGAACTAAAACGATGAATTCTGAATTATTTTATATATACTTCAGGTAGCCCTTGGTGGTAACTTCTACAAAAGCAAAAAACTAGTTTACCTAACGTCTGCGCTTAAAATTAGAAAACAACGAACTGTGTTTGTTGTTTTTGTTTATATCGGTGATGTAAGCACTGGGTCGCAAACTAAAAACTAGAAGATTAGTTTTTTTTAATATCAGCAGACAAAATATACTTATTTTTATAAATAATTAATGAAAGGTTCGTTGAATCCAAGCTCGATCGGAAAATTTCGAATGCCAACGAATGTACCTTGAACCTTGAGGCCAATACTTTCTAAAGCATTTGTTGATTTCAATTAGCATTTTAATAGGAGCTGTTAAAAAATAAGCTAAAGATGCTGTAGACAGCTATTTCTCCCAGACTAAAGTAGTTTCAGATGTGGTGGTAAGAGAAAAGTAGACGCTACACATTTGTAATTGTTGTAATTATAGTGTACACATAATATTGCTACAATAGATATGATGTAAGTATAAGTAATTATTTTGCTCGAAAACAAGGTGAAGGAATATTTTGGCGGGCATCAGAAACTTTTCCATTTTATTTTTGTCTGTTACAATCCGAAAACTAACAAAAAATTACTACATTAACGAAAACAAATTAAGAATGATTGAGACTATAATACGTTTGTCATAAGTAAGTCACCTTTGTAAGTCAAAGAGATTTATAGTCATCACAAACCATAGCAACATACAAGGTGTCCCAACCTTCTGGAAAAGCTTTATTATGCCTTTACCCCTAAAGATGTACCAAAATACGATGATGAATTTATAAAGAGTGTCAATCGAAACATTATAAAATTTACCTTGTGTAATAAAAATCGACTCTTGCTCGGGGCAGCATAAATTACCGACCCTTGGCTAATAATATTCAAAAGTATTCCTTTATCCCAATTCTTAAAAACAGGACTGCTATAATTTTTTAAAAGAGGCCTGCAAGTGTCATTTTTGTCACGAAACGAATCATAACTACTAAACTGTTGGTAAAACTGGCAAAAGTGAGATATGCACGTGTCAGTAAAGTGATAGCACTCATAGCCCATGAAATCGTGAAAAATAAGGTGCCGCATTTACATGTGAGTTTGATCGCCCCTCCCACATGAGGCGATCATGGCGATTCAAAATGTTTTTAAAATTTAAATTTAAAAACCCTGCATAAGTTCACCACCGTATTGTATGTACACCGTTAGTGGTTGTAAAGAAATCCCTAATCTACCCTGTTTACTCCTATTCTTTTATCTCCTCAGAATCGTGAAAGCTAAAATTACATGAAAAGAGCACAAAGGTCTTAATAAAAATCTCGACCATTTTGCATTGGGAAGTTCAGAATAATCAACAAAGTCCCAGCTGTATTGGAAAGATCCAGAACCTGCATCAGGGAAGATTTCAAATACGCCAACTCCCAAATAATAAAAAATCGCAAATGTATAGGGCAGATTCAAAATCTGTACAAAGCAAAATTCTAATCACACTAAAATTACATAATAAAGTTACAAAATCCCAAATAATCTTCGTTTCAATACGCGAATTTCCATTACAAAAATTTTTATTCGATCTAGAAATGTTCTATGTTGTTAGGAAATACATAATAACCATAAATTTACTGCGTTAGAAATTGACAACATAAATATGACATCAGAAATAAAGCGAGCGATAAATTAAACTATTGTGGTAAAAAATTCGAAAGACCTAGGAAACCTGTTAAAAACTAAAATAGAAGTTCGGGACGTTGCAATTCATTATACAGTTTGACCTGAGCCTCGGTATATCATGGTCCACGATTAAAAAACAGAAACTTTCACGGAGAAATTGTATGGAATTTTTCATAATTTTTTGTGATTAACTCAATATGAAATATAAACTTTATAGAGTTGAAATATACTCCTGAAGCAGTTGAAAAGATATAGTTTAAACAAAGTAGTTTGTGAATTTAAACATAATTTATGTGGTAAAATTTGGACGCCGCTCTCTTACGTCGCGATTGACGCACGAGCAGCTAACCACAGCGCATCCCTGCTTAGATTTCCTCCAGGAGATGGCTCACATAGTGGGAGATCCAACGAGTATAAGAAGTCTCGCTCCACACGTTGGAGTAACCAAGCCGACACCATAGCCGACACCTGAAGCGCCTTTACTCCACCGAAACAGGCCAGCCGAAAAGACACGAACCTCACCTTATCCTGCAAAACCAGTGCAAGACAGTCCAGACACCAGCCAGAAGAAGCCCTCCAGAGCTCTAATAATTACTCTCCTAAGCTTCTAAGCCCGAATATACCCTTCAGATCCCCGTTTTCGGTATCTGTTTATACATCTTAAACCAGCTCCTAACCCACTCTCCAAGACGCCATTTTTGGCACCAAAGTATACTTCTAAAACCAATCCCGAATCTACCCAACTTAAATGTACGCAGCTTTAATCAGGTGAGTATGCAACACACATTACATTTCAATTGCGATTTGTAATGTATGTTGCATACTCACCTGCTTAAAGTTGAGTACATTTAAGTTGGGCACCCTGTATATAGTATAATTTATCAAAGGTGTTCTTATTCTAATCAATTGAAGCAATCAACAAACTCTGGCGTCTGGCTACCCAAGACACTTTTATACTTCTTCGCTAATCCTTATGCATTTTCAAGCGTCGGATGTGGGTTCGTTGTCCTGCATCTATTTCCTCTATTCTTTCCTGTCTCTTGCTAGGATTTTCGTTTTCTCTACCGTCTTTCCTTTCTCCATTCCTATTTCTCGAATTTGGTCCACCCATTTTCATTTTAGTTTTTGCCTTTGCGTCTTCCTTGGTTTTCCCATCTCCATTATTTTTCTTGTAATTCTGTCCGGTTCCATTCTTACTATATGCGCGTACCAGTTCAGTTGTTTCTTTTTTATTTTATCCATTATTGACTCTTGTTCTGTTACTTCTCTGATCATGTAATTTCTTACTCTGTCCCATTTAGTTTTTCCAGCAATTTTCCTTAGGTGTTTCATTTCTATAGCATTTACTTTACTTTCGTCTTTTTTTCTTAGATTCCAGTTTTCACAAGCGTATGTAATTGTTGGTATTGTTATGACATTGTGTATTTTTCTTTTCACCTCTATGTCTATGTCTTTATACCCTAGTATTGTTTTGTTTATTGAGTAATATATTCTTGTTGATTTATTAGCTCTGTTTTTTAACTCCGCCCCTATTTTCCCATCCTTCGTTATTATACTTCCCAAAAGTTCGTATGTTGTTACTCTTTCCAGTGATTTATTATTGCATTTGATTTCTTTGTCGATCTGAGTGTCTGTTTCGTTTTCATTTACAATCATGGTTTTTGTTTTATTTGTATTTATTTCCATTTTCATGTTTTCAATTTCTTAAGTTTAGGCGTTTACTAAATTTTGTTTTTGTTCTTATTTGCCATTAATATCACATCGTCTGCGTATAGCAGGCTACTCACTTTAACTGCTTCCAGGTTCCTGTACCCTATGACTGTATCCATTCGGTTATATTTTTCTTTAATTTGTTTAATAATTTTGTCCATAATAATGATAAATAGTAGAGGGCTTCTGTCTCCTTGTTTTATTCCTTTACTAATTTTGAATTCATCTGATCTTTGTCCCGCCATTTGCACTCTGGCTATTACTGTTTCATATGTATTTCTTACTGCGTTTAACAACATGCTAGGTATTTCCAGTTCTCCCAGAATTTTCCAAATTTTCCTCCTATCTACCGTGCCGAAAGCTGCTTTTAGATCTATGAATGTTAGATATACTTCCTCTTCTTCTTCTATCTTTCTTTCTATTATATTTCTTAATATATGTATGTTGTCGTTTGTCTGTCTGTTTGGTCTGAATGCTGCCTGTCCTCTCCCAATTTCGATTCCATATGTTCTCTTAATCTTTTTTCCAAGATTTTTGTATATAGCTTGTAGCTAGTTTGGGCTACGCAGATTAGTCTGTAATTTTCACACTGCTTCTGTATTCTTTTCTTGTATGTTGGAATTAATAGGTTATTTTTCCAATCCCTCGGGATTTTTTCCCATGCTTCTTTAGAGATATCTCATATCCAGTCTATTCCATTTTCCCCCAGCCATTTAATCATCTCCGGTGCTATGCCGTCTTCTCCACTTGCTTTTCCAATTTTGATTTTTTGTATTGCCTCTTCGACTTCTCTCTTGATTTTTTGTTGCTGTTCCGCTTGTTCTACTCTTGTTATTTTATCATCTGGCACTGTCGTGTTATACTTATTTCTGTAGTGTTCTTTCCATGTTTCAAGTATTTCTTTTGTGTCTGTTAGTGTTTGCCCCTGCTTGTTTTTAATTGCTTTTATTTCTTTCCTTTTATCCCCCCTTAATCTTTTTATCCTCGTCCAGAATTTTCTGTGATCTCTTCTCCAAACTCCTTCCAGAATTCCCTTTTTGCTCTTTTGATTGCGTTTTTACTATGTTTCTCCTTCGATTATATTCCTCTTTGTCCTTCTTTGTTTTTGTTTGTATATATTGCTTCCATGCTGTTTTCTTTTCTTTTGTCAGTCTTTGTATGTCGCTATTCTACCACCTCGTCCTGTTAACGTATTTATAGTTATATACAAAAAGTCAATTCTTAGATCTCATTCGGTCATCGCATAACACAGCAAACATGACATTGTCGTGAGGTAGTGAAGATGAGTTACTTAAAAGCAAAACAGATAAAGTCAACTTTTTGACGAAAAATGAGTTAGGTGTAGGAGTATATTAGGAAAAGAGGGGTCTATCGAAGTATGAAATAATTCACATTCAAAGGCGATACATCATCCACTCTTTTCCCATTAATCGCAAGAAATGAGGTATTTTTTAAAATGTTTATTTGGTGCTTCAGCATTTCACAGTAGATTCCTAAAATCTATCTATGCTATTGAACACGAAAATTTACAAATTGGGGAAGCTAACTAATAATATTTTCAACAAGCTTCAAAACGCTTTCTAAGCTACAAAGAAAAGGAGCGATCAGTGTCCGCAAGAAAATGACAAAGAGAGCAGCCAAGGAAACAGTCCAATGGAAAGTTTTTCGCAATCAATTTGGATATGGCTGAGAAACTACAAGATTGTATACAGACTTTGCCAAATTCTAGGGTGCAGAATATTCACATTTCTCCGAAGTACGCCACCAAGAAAGAAGCAGTTGTTACAAACATTAGTTCACTAAAGTGTATGTATCACAGTAACACTCGTAGCAGTTAACTCAATTGGTTGTAGAACTGAAACTTAGTCGAATATTAAGAAGATAATGTTCTTCGTCCACGAATGTGGCGGACGAAATAAAAATACAACTACGATACCTCCAAAGCTGGCTCCTGCAGGCACCAAGAAAAGGTAGAGGACATGGAGTTCATGTGTTCTTTATAAAAGACCATTCCTTTATTCCACTTGATCAAATATTCGATCTCCGAAAAAGAGTTCAAAAAGAGAGAAGTAGTCGAGGATCCACAAGGTTATATCAAGATTATTCAAAGATTTTCCACAGTTCTTCAACCAGCAATTGATTTCGATATTTTTGATTGGAAACAACAGGCAACGGACCATCTGAAACCCATTCAGCAATGACCCTAATAAAAGTTAAGAAGAATGTATCGGCCATCAACCCTTCACATCTTCAAAACAGCGTCACTCCGGTTAATAAAAATTGCAGTTTTGTCTCTGATTTGAACTTGAACTCTTCACTGACACTCTACATAAATTTCGTCACTTCCTGTGAAAGTCGTCAGTTGGGTGACGCAGACGAAGTCAACAATGACCGGTGGTCGAACAAATAAAGCCCCTAAACGTTGTTTAAACTTCTATTCAAACCCTGTGTAACGTGTTGCCAAATAAAATAGATATCTATTTTTATAGTTGTGGTGCTTTTTTACATATGAGCAAAAAACCGGTTAAAATTTATGTAATACCATAGAAAAGTAAAACGTGTAAAATCCATTCAACTACGATGCAAAACGAGTCAAGTTGGATTCCTAGAAACAAGTTCAATAAATACCACTTTTTTTTTAAATTACAATACATGTTGAGCTAATGAGGTTAAACTGATATAGCTTTGTACTGATGATCAATGCACTGTTTGTCAATTATATGAATATGTCTCGCAAGGGACAGGAGGTCACAGTTTGTTGCCATTTTCAACAAGAGTTAGTTGCGTTACCAAAAACTGGTAGTACGTGAGGAGATTTTTGAATTTTGGAATTTCTTGATATTGAAATATGCAGGGTATTCAATTTCGAGAATACTATACTATTTTCTATATTGTCTATTCTACTCTAATGAAAGTTATTAAAATTTGATAGTCCAGATTGTGCCTTGAAAATTAATGTATGCACTTAGGTCATTATTCAGACTCTGGACTGCTGCCTGGAAAGTTTTTAATTCATTTTCTAGTTTTTCTTGTTTTTTTTAAATATTATTACTGTGTTATTGTAGTTAGCAATTGGGTTTTTGGATAACGAGGTTTGTAAATTTAATTGATGCGTTAAGTCTTTCTGATTTTCTTCTAGTACATTAATAGCCTGATCGTAACGGTTTTCATCGTCTGCATCAAGATTGCCAAAAAATCACTTATTAATTTTGCCTACGCCATTAACTGGGCCTCTTTTATTTCGAATATGAGGATGCAGATTTTAGTTAGGAAGTATAGGGTTGCCAATTATTATAGTTTTGATATCCTCGTCTATACTACCTACTCGTAATATTTGAAGGGCCAGGAATAAGGTTAGTTATTTTTATGGTATGTTCCTTTGTCTGTGATTAACTTAATGCCATTTTTTTTTAATTTTAGCCATTTTAAATTTTGGTAATTTTTTATCTCCACATTTTTGTTTTCAAATAACTTTTTAATTTGTGAAATTTGGAGGGAAATTTCGATTTTCATTGTGTTTGGAAATAATATTTTCATTTGCATTTTGATTTGTGCCTTTGATTTTTTCATATATGAAATCGCTCTACTGGGGAATTTGAATTACTGTTTTTTGGAGTTGTGTAGTGAAGTTCTATACGATGCATTATACAGAATTTTTTTAGATCTTAATTCTTAAATTCTGTCAATATCTTATGCCATTTTCGGCCAATAATAGTTAGAAACATTTTCATTTCATTTATTCCTCTATGACATGATTTGCTAATATGATAGTATTCAAGTTTTTGTTTTCTTCCTCCAACGTTTCTACGTCTGTAAGAAACTTAGTACAGTGAATAAGCTTAAAAGGCGAATTTTTAAATATTTCTTGAACGGTTAGTATAGCAAAAATTTTAGGTAATGAGAAATGCTGAAAGTAAGCGACTAATATTTCTTTAGGGTCGATATACTCTTTAAGATGTTGCACAACGTGATATTTAACGTTAATTTTCGGCAACGTTATGTAGAACCTTGAATTTCCAAAAATTACCTTTTTTGACATTGTACCGAATCTATGTCGCCCTTTGTTATAAACATTTGATTTTGATATGTATTTAAAGACAGTTGTGTTATGGATATAGTACAACTAGGGTTTTCTTAAGATGTATGCACTGATTCTAGATCAGTTTCGTCGTTTTGCTTTGTTGTTACTGGAGGTTTAATTTACATATCAGAAATTACATTAACTTTTGAATAATTTTCACCTCATAATTCCAGTATTTCGAAAATAGTATCATTATCCAAATATGAAATTGGGTGATGTTCGTTTAGTGCCTCTTGAATTACTTGATCAATATATCGTATCAATAGAAGAGGTTTTTAAAGGGTTAAAATCAAAATCTGGTAAATTTCTCGATTTCTCGGTTGTTTTTCCCTTTTTTGTATTTGATAGTATAAGCTAACTCTTTTAATTTTAAACGCCAGCTAATTAAACGTGAATTTGTTTCTTTGAGCGAAAATAACCACTGTAATGGCTTATGATTTGTTAAAATTACGAATTTTCCACCGAAAAGATATGGTCTCCAAACGATAGCAAGGAGTCCTTTTTCAATAGTCGAGTAATTTATTTCGGCTGGATTTAGCGTTCTAGATGCATAAGAATATGATAATTATTTTGAGAGGGTACAGCACCCACAGCATAGTTAGATGCGTCTGTCGTCAATTCGAAAGATTTGTCGAAGTCTGGGAAGGGTAATACTGGTTCCGAAGTTAATACATTTTGACATGTATTGAAACATGCAATAAATTCTTTGGTGTGATCTATTTTGTAATTTTTCTTTAGACATTGCGTCATTGGCTTGGTTAATTTAGCAAAATTCTATATAAATTTACGATAATAACTTAACAAACCGAGAAGCTATTTTCTTTTCGTGTACGTGGAACGGGAAATTTTCTGATAGCTTCTATTTTCTTTTTGTTTGGTTTGATTCCATCTGGTGTCACGACATGCCCTAAATGTTCTACTTCTTTCTGTAAAAATTCGCATTTATCTAACTGAACTTTTAGTTGTGCTTCTCGTAATTTGGAAAATACTAATTTTAAGTTTTGAACATGAAACGTTTTTTAATCCATATGGGACTCTTAAATGTTCAAAATGTCCATTTAATGTTGTATTATTCTCACTATTACAAAAACTTGCCTCAATTTGAACAATGTCAGAACTTGTTGGATTGTCTTGAAACGTAAGGTTATTTAACTAATCCAACAGCTCGTCAAATCATAGATATTATTTTATCCTTAATTATAATTACTTTTGATTTGTTAAATATTTTAAAAGAACGTTTCACTCAAAAATATTCTCTTAAATCCTAAATTGTCTACAATTAATAGACTGTACACTCACCATATAATAAAATCCATCAGGCAATGCCGTATCGGCCACTGCTACTCCCGACTAATATACAATATCTATAAAAACTCAACAGAATACTTTAAGCTACACCAAGACTTTAACAAGATCCCACTTGAGCGAGGTATGCGACAAGGGGACACAATGTCTCCAACACTTTTCATCACAGTACTGAAATATGCATTCAAACAACTAGACTGGAGAGATAAAGGCATAAATATCGATGGCAAACGGCTGAACAACCTGCGTTTTGCTGACGACGTTGTACTTATTACAGAAGATATAAACGAGGTACAAGCCATGCTCGAAGAACTTGCAAAGGCAACAGAAAAAATAGGTCTCCATATAAACAAAGATAAAAAAAATCATGACAAACCTAGTACTCCCGGGGAAAATCACGTTACACCAAGATAACATAGAGGAAGTCAGGGAATATAAATACTTGGGTCATGAGTTAAGAATACATAGGAATAATCAAACACACGAACTATAAAGGCGAATCAGGCTCGGATGGTGAGCGTATGGAAAACTATCATACATCTTCAAAAGTGACATCCCCGCAAGTTTCAAACGCTATACGTGTTCGACCAATGTGTCCTGCCCGTCATGACGTATGGCTCAGAGACATTGACACTCCAAACCAGATTAGAGAAACTAAAAATCGCTCAACGTAAACTGGAACGATTATGGTTGGAAGTCAAACTGTCAGATCGGATTAAAAGCACAGAGATGTGTAGAAGAACAAAAGTAACTGACATAATCGAGAGAATTACACACCTGAAATGGCAATACGCTGGACATGTTGCAAGACTAACGGATGATAGATGGACTAAACGATTGATAGAGTGGAGACCACGTAAAGATAAAAGAAGTAGAGGAAGACCCCCAACACGTTGGGGAGACGATATCAAATCGCTAGAGAAGCACAAGACCGGTAAAACTGGAAGCGTTCAAGGGAGGGCTATGTCCTGCAGTGGACTGAGACGGCTGGGTAAAGGAGAAAGAAGGAAAGCAGAATGTGAAAGAATTTTTTCAAAACCACGCACTATACCGACTGCTCCAGTTAAATGATTTAATCGGAAAGACAGCTTTTCAAAAATAAACTTTATTTCGTAATTACAGGTATAAAGCAAAAACCATATTAACTCCGTTACGACCTAACAAAGAATAAGTCTAACGTTTTACATAATTCGCAATGTAGCAAAGAAATAACAACGCTCTGGCATGTGCTTCATCAACGTGGCGTTGTGTTCTTGATAAGCAGATGTATGTAACTGGGGTTATAGCTTTATGATAAACATTTTTTGTGGAACATTATCGTAGAATCGTTTTAGTATTTTTTTATATTGATAAAATAAACGCCAACAGATGAACGACTTACATTGCAGCCGATTAATGAAAGGATTAGTAGAATAAGAATAAAACTGAAGAAATGTAATATGTCTATAATAAATATACATGACCTAGGGAGGAAAACAGCGAATGAAAGAAAGTCATATTTTGCGAATTCTTAGAACAACATGTACAAAACACCCCCAAACATGGTATTTTGCTAGTTATCAGACATAGGAATCCCTAAAAAGAGATATTTAAACCAGCAATACCTAAATATAACCTATAGCAGAGCTGAATACAACTCGATCATTTCATGGTCAACATCAAACTAAGAGAAAGATTATCCTTATGCCAAAACAAACAATGGCAAACAACAAAAATATGGGATATAGATAAATTACATGAGAAACAAAAACGTTTGAAATAGTGAACAAATACTACAGTAAAAAAAGAACATACAATTGAATAACTGTGAGAAGGACTTCATCAAAGCATATTCTAAAAAAGAAAGAATAGTTGGGAAGAGAATGAAAAAAGGCAAAAAAACTGGTTAGATGATTAGTGTGGAAAGATTATAGGGATACAAATAAAGAAAAAGAAGAGGTATTTAGAAAGACCAACTAAAGAAAGAGAAGCATAATCAAACAAGCAAGAAAATAAGTACACGCGCTATACAGAAGAAAAAACGAAAAGTAAATAATAAAAGAAGAGAATTAATATCTAAACAAAACGGAATCCTAAACAGGTAAAAAGAGTATTTCACAGAAAAACAGTAAATAGGATATATCAACATGCAAGAGCAAGAGGCTAGCAGACTGTCGAGAATTGGGTAGATTTCGGATATAAAAACTGAGAACACTCACTGTCAGATAATGTATTTTTTATTAATAATAACAACTGATTGTTTTTAAAGTACCTTGACTACGTCAACATATCTACAACTGCAACAGTTAACAGAACACTTGGAGTTAACTTAAGCTAAAACAATACAACAATACAATTTTACAAATTCATTAATCTAAGAATTTACTAGGAATATTAATTACTCTTCCGCTTCTAGTTTTGACTTCTGGTTGGCGAGCCTTTATATCTTGCTTGGAAATTCTCTCCAGTATCATTTTTTCTTCAGAAGCAGAATTTAAGCTATCTTGTGCTTCCAGCAGAGGATAGAGTCTTTGTATAGGTCGCAAAACTTCACCAGAAGATGTTCTTAAACGTACGATTCTCGTAACACCATCTTTTCCTGGGATTAACTCAACAACTTTTGCGAGAGGCCAATACAGTCTTTTATTTTGCTCAGAACCGATTAAGACAACTTGACCCAGTTCAATTCTGTCGATTTTCTTCTTTACAGCCTGTTGCTTCAGCTGACCGTGATACTCATTTCTAAAACGGCTTCGTAAATCTTCTTTCAACTTAAAGCGTCTTTTAGTCTTCTTGTCCAGATCACTTGCTTCAAGCACGTCACATTCAGGTATTCCATTTTCTCGTATGTCCTGAATAAACATGGCTGGTGTAATGGGTGTAGGCTCAGGAGTATTATCAGATATATAAGTTAGTGGTCTAGAATTTAACACGCTCTCGCAATCACAAAGAATAGTCTCCATTTCAATATGGTTTAGAGAAGACCTCCCTAATACTCTTTTCAGTAGATGTTTCATAAGACCAATTAGTCTCTCCCACCAGCCACCCCACCAGGATGCTGTTGGAGGGTTAAACTTCCATATGATTCGCTGTACACTGCAATATTCCAACACCTTTTTCCAGTCTACCTTTGAGAATGCATTACAGGTACCTATAAAGTTGCTACCGCAATGGCTAAATATAACCGAAGGGCGACCTCTCCTTGCGATGAATCGGCGCAAAGCTTGAAGGAATTCATTAGTGCTCAATGACACAACCAGCTTAAGATGAACAGCACGTACTACAGCACATGTAAATAAACAAATCCAAGCTTTTTGTCTGTTCTTAAGAAAAATAGGTCCTGCCAGATCAATACCCGTAACTTCGAAAGCTGCTGCATCACGGACACGTTCAACAGGAAGAGGGATGGCAGGAGATTCAAATTGTTTTGCTTGTTGACGTTTGCAGACAACACAACCTACGATGGCTGATTTTATCGCTTTCCTTCCACCCATTATCCAAAATCTTTCTCTCAATATGGCAAGTAAACCTTGAACTCCCACATGGCAATTGTGTTCATGCACCTGTCTTATAATAAGTGTAACCACTGAATGCCCTTTAGGTAGAAGAACTGGAAATCTAAAGTCATGGCTATCAGGTCTGTGAGAAATTTTTGTCTTAAGACGGATGACTCCACCGTGATCCTTAAACGGTTGCAGGCAGACAATATTTTTATCAGTAACTCCACTAAAACATTCTTCCTGAATGTACTTTAACACCTTCATTTCCGCATCTTTTATTTCATCAACAGAAAGTGGCCCTGTCTTCTTCATAACGTGATTTACATTAAAAACCCTGCAATTATTAAGAAATCTGTAAATCCAAGCTATCATTCGGTTGATTTTTTCAAATTTGGAAAAGTATCTATAATACCAGTCTTTCTGTAATGGCATTTTACGAGTACACAGCAAAGAAGAAATCACCGACTTTCTCTTCTCTTTCATAATAGTCTCTTCATCAAAGACACTCTCCACTGAGGGCCATTTATCTAAAGTTTTTCGCAACCAGTCGGGTCCCTCCCACCATGAGGATTGCAAAAGTTGTTTTCCTGAGCAACATCTAGAGGGTAAATCAGCTGGATTCTGCGCACCAGGAACATGATGCCATTGATCTACTTTTGTCTTTTTTCTGATCTCCTCTACACGATTCCACACGAACGTTGCCCATTTATCTTCCCTTAGAATCCATGCTAATACAGTGGAAGAATCAGTCCAAAAGTATGGCACACACTTTTCAGGCAATGTTTCAACTACACTTGAATATAGTCTAGCTCCTATAGTCGCTGCAAGTAGCTCCAGGCGTGGAATTGTTACCGTTTTCCTAGGTGAAATCCTTGTTTTGGCTTGTATCAACTGAACATTGATCCCAGAGTCGCTTTCTATTCGCAAGAAAATTGCACACGCATAAGCAGACTCGCTGGCATCACAGAACGTGTGAAGAGTCCATTCAGCTGGTCCAATAATCTTTGGAAGCCACCGGGGAATTTTAACATCATGTAAATAATGCAATTTCTCAGCCCACTGTAAAAACTTATATGTAATCTGGTTATCAACTTCGTCATCCCAACCAATTTTTGATTCCCACATTTCTCGCAGAAGAAGTTTTGGACATAGAGTGACTGGACATGTGAAACCTATCGGGTCAAAAATCTTATGAGCCATGGATAAAATAATTCTTTTAGTTACTTTACTCTCAGAGAATTGCAAGCAGTTATCACTGATTCCTAATGTATCGTGTTTTCGGTTCCACGTCAAACCAAGAACATTGGTACAACTATTATTTTGAGTGCTGTCCATTTCTGTGCACTCCCATCCCCTTAATTCGAATTTTACTTCATTCATTAAAGAACTAGCTTCACTAATAAGTTGTTTCACATCAGATTCATAGTCCAGGCTTGTCACCAAATTGTCTACATAAAAACTGTTTAGAAGTATATCAATTATAGCCAGGGAATATTTACTGCTACGTTGCTGATGCTTAGTCTTCTCGGATGTTAAATGATGGCGGATTACTGCTCCAAGTAAAAATGGGCTACAGACAACACCAAAAACAACTCGCTTGTGTCGGAAAACAATCAAGTTATCCTCCTTATCGTCCCAATCTCGGTCGGTTTGCTGCAAGCTGATCTGTAAAAAAGCTCTTCTAATATCAGACACCACGCCAATTATTTTCAACCTAAACCGAAGCAACAACTGAGGTATCTGTTCTATCAAGTTCACCCCCTTATCCAAACAGTCGTTCAATGCCGGAGAATTCTTCTCATGCGCTGAAGCATCAAAGACGGGTCGAATTCTGGTTGTACTATTTTCTTTTACTACATGCCTATGAGGCCAGTAGTGTCCGCCTTCGTCGGTTTCCCACACTCTCTCGATAACTCCTTCTTCCAACCATTCATCTAGGACCTGCTGGTACTCATCGTAACAGCCATCAGTCTTCAATTTTCTGACAGTTGCACTTAATCTCCTAAGAGCCATTTCATAATTAGTAGGCAGAGGAGGATGACCTTCCTTCCAAGGCATATTCACTTCATATCTGCCCTCAGAATTTACTGTCACTGTTTCTGAAAAATGTCGTAAAGCTGCAGTATGTAACTCCATATTTGTCTTCTTTTCTGAAGAATCAGTAATGCCGATTAATTCAAGTTTCCAAAAGTCAGCAATATTAATATCATTAACAAACATATTCGTAACCACCATAGCTATAGTACTCTTAGACGTACACTTAGGAACTTTTCCCATAATCGTCCAACCTAATTGAGTCTCTACTGCAACGAGTCCGCAGGATAACTCCTTCCAGTTACCTGTGTAGAGTTTTCCAGCAACATTAGCACCGATTAATATCTCTATTGGTCCAGCATCTTCGGAAACATCAGAAAAAATAATGTTGGTACCTGCAAGTTCTTTCATCCAAGTTCCCTTAGGTACATGAGGTAAATTCCCACAAATATTCACTTGGTCCATAGCCTCAAAGTTGCAACGATAACTATCATCTAAATTAGCGATGTGAATCCTGAATTTATTGTGCATGCAGATACTTGTCTTTTCTCCTCCAAATAACGAATGAACCACTGCTTCCTGATCGACTGGATGGTATTTCATTTCCTCAGCAGTTCGTTTCAAGATGTAGGATCGCTGAGATCCGGTATCTATGACGGCTCTTACCGGACGTTGGCAGTCATTTCCTTTCAACAAAACAACAAGAGTAGGGAGAAGTACACCAGTATCGCATGTAACATTGGCCAAAACATTGTCATTAGGTACACTGTCTTCAACGTTTGATTTTTCTGAAACAGATTTGAAAGTTTTAGTTTTCTGATAATCAGGACATAGCAACAAAATATGCTTTTTATTGCATATTGCACACTTTGGCCTGTATCGGCATCTCCTGGAGTTATGGGTCGGCGTCATGGCTTTCAAACAAATGAAACAGCACCTTTTTTCTCTTATAATCTGCATCTTTTCATCTAACGACATATTTCTAGCTCTGAAACAGTCTACACTGGAATGCTTTCCCGATATACAAAAAATGCAACTTGGTTTATTTTCTTGAGTAGTAAGAAGATCCATTGCAGTGGGTATATCCAACTCAGATGAGAATCTTAAGTTTTCTCTCTTCTTATTAAGTTTCCCTTGAACCATCCCAAAACCTGCCTTCGCTACAGAAATACGTTCTTCGTTCTGTACTTCTTGTTTCATGAACTCCATCAGCCCAGTAAAACGAACTTCTGCCTTTTCCATATCGTTCGAAGATGAACTTCTCTGCCAAACTCGGAGAAAATCTTCTGTCATACACGATTCTATCAACGGGCACAAAATAGATGCACATTTCCCCGTCGTTACATCTAATGTTTCTAAAGCACGCAAGTGACACTCTAACTTATCATATAACTGAGACAAGGAACACTTAGAGGATCTAGAATTGTCCAAAATCAAGCCTAAAAGTTCTCTAATATAAACTTCAATAAGAAGATCCTCTCTCCCAAACCGTGGCTGGAGTGCCTGTTTAGCTAACGTATAATTTTTTCCTGAAGGTGGAAAACTTTCCATAACTTGCCTAGCTCGGGACCCAGGAACTGTTGCTTGAAACAAATAATTAAACTTATCCTCGGGTGCTATGCTCTCGTCATCGTCTATTTGTTTAAACTGGCTCCAGAAAGGCAGCCATTCCTTTAAATCACCATTCAGGTTTCGAAATTCAATGGTAGGAAGTTTAAACTTTCGATAAAAGGCGTGTTTGTATGAGGATTCTAAAGCATTATTGCCCTCATCTTGTTTATTATAATTCACTTTACATTCGAGATCAGAGAATATAACCTTTACTTTTTCGTACTTTCTGCGATATTCGTCCTTGCTAACCGACTCTGCTTCAAGAATGTCATCTTCTACTTCCATGTCGAGCATTAAATCGAATATTTCTGCATCTTTTTCCCAGAGATCTCTCCAAACTGCTTCAACCGTATTCATTAAGGCACGTATTTCAGCAAAATTAGGAACTTCTGCTGCTAATAATTCATTCAGCGTGTTGACATATCTCGAAAGTGAGCCTCTGATTACCTTTCTTGATTTTTTAATCTTATCCATATTAATCTTCTCCACAGTCTCTTATGTAACTACAATCGTGCTGTTCCACGTCTGGGCGCCAAATGTCGAGAATTGGGTAGATTTCGGATATAAAAACTGAGAACACTCACTGTCAGATAATGTATTTTTTATTAATAATAACAACTGATTGTTTTTAAAGTACCTTGACTACGTCAACATATCTACAACTGCAACACAGACAATAAAAAAACGAGATAAACGAAACAATAGAAGAAACATTGAGGTTAGTTGGACATATGTAGTAGTAGTAGTAGTGGTAGACGTCAAGCGAATAACAGACCGGCCTAAATTTATTGTCCGCCATTATACCTTTTATATTTGAAGGCGCGTTTTCCGGTTACATTTTTTATACTTTTATTCTACAATAATACGTTGGAACACTGCTGCGGTCATTTTGATGTAAGCATATAGCTGTGCTTTATTTACCATCGTTAGCCTACGTACTCTGCCTCAACGGAATTGCCCTAACTGCTAGTTATTTGTTAAACGCATTTAAAAAGAGCATAAGAAATAATGATATATGACCACGCTTATGATCTCGTTTCTCGCAACATCTTCCCCTGAAGTTACTGTGGGATATCCTGGTTGTGATTAGCCGTAGAAAAGTAATATATCGATTATAGCTCTGGTAATTGGCATACTCGCCTGTTCGGTTTATAATAATTGGACTTTGTTATTTGTCACATTTTGAAGGTTAGGTAGAGTATGACATGACAGTAGTGATTTGAACGGTGTTGCTTGTAGTGACACTGCTTAACAGCTCCTTTCCACTGATGCGTATTTTGACATATACAGTCGATTTAAGCGTGGTACCTGCTATTTACTTAACGTCAGCGTGGCCAAGCGGTTAGGGAGCTCTACTGCGGTGCCAGGGTACGGAGTTCAATCTCCACATCTGGCAACTGGAGGTCGGCCCACCCAGTCGCTTTAAAGATTGGGTACTAAAACCACCGTTGTGGAGTAAGGCAGGCATCGAAGGCGTGGTGTTGACCACATGTCCCAGTACCCCGCTAACGTGTGCCAGATGGATGGGTTTCAGAAAAAGATATATCGTCGGCCTTGTCCAGCCGCGTCTCAGGCCATATTACTACGTGTGGAAGGAAGCGCCAAGAACTTTACTTTTAGCTTCTATTGACTTAACTGATAGAACGTGTTCTAGTCCGTTTCTATTTATTATCTGCTCTATTTCGTGAGGCTATGCATTTGGGTTGCCCTGAGGTCTGTTGCTCAATAACTTTCGTTGGCGTTTAGGGATTCAGGTGTCATTTCGTCACAATGTGTTTATAAAATTGCTTATTCTGTTTTGATTTCGAAGGGAACTAAAAGACGGTTTGCGAAATAAAAATAACCATCCTTTGAAATCTGCAGAGACTTTTGGCCCGACCCGTTATAGAAGATATGTGATGGGGTTGCTGCATCTCTATTGGTTTTTCGTTCCTTAGTTTTCACTTAGTATGAGGTAATATAGGAACACCCCCAGCTGGTGGATTTGGGAGATGGCAGGTATTAGTGTAAGTTAAGTCATTGAACAGTTCTAGACCACCCCGTGGAAATTTTATGACACTTTTAGATGTCTGCTGACAAGTCTACAACTCCTGAATAAACTGCTTAGGAGCGAACGGGAGAAAACGTCGTCAAAAGTGAGTAAATTTTGGGCACTCCCGCTTGTACCCTAATGGTGTTCGAATGCTTCAGGGTGCTTCTTATTGTTAGTTTGATAAGTTTGCGTGCTTTTGTATTGCCGTAATTCCGTATGGGTCGATTTATGGATAGGGGTTCCTAGAATTGTGGATTGGTCCTGATTCTTTTCGTTGTAAATTTTATTGATTTTACTGCGACTACGTTCCAACTTTGACTTAGCCTGTATAGTATGCACCTGAACTAGCATCTAGGCGAGATTGAAGTTAGTTTAATTGATCGACGTGAAATTTACCCTATATTTTGATTTTCCGCAATTTAAAAATGTATAGGATCGAATAGGTATACGAATTTATTATCGTTGATGAAATATATTCTTGCTTTTGCCGGACTTATATACATGTGTCTTTCACTTTGACTACTATTATGAATTTTAAATTTTAAAATATAAACATTACCCTGCAAACGTTAGGTGATAATTTGACGGATTTAATATTATTTACATGTAACTATCATAATAGTATATTAAAGTATGAGTGGAGTTTTCGAGCACGACGGCGTAGCCGGAGTGCTCGAAATAGAGCAAGTGTTTTAAAGACCAGTTATCCACGAATACTTTACGCTATTTTTTATTATACCTTCAATACTGGAAATAAATTACGCACTAAAAACGTAGAAATAATTTTTGTCGTGATAAATCGAGAGGGCATAATAATATTGCTACTATAGTTACGAGAATTATTTACGTTGTTGTCGCGTCCATGTCCGTTGTTGCATTCAGTCGTTTCCTTGACAACCTTTAAAGCTCGGCGAGCTTTAATCGCCTGTATTCGCACGCTCAGGCGTGCTTTAAATGGCGATTCTGATGCAGGTATAATAAAAAATTCAATATTTTATTTCGGTATATACCTTTACAGATAATACAATACAATACAAAATACCTTACTTAGTTGCATCGCTGTGCCTTTCCGTTCAAAAGTATCGTTCTTCTTAATATTCGATGATCGCTTCCCGAGAATATCCCGATGAATTAGAAAAATATTAACAAAATAAAGAAAACAAATATCACTTAATATTAACGAAGAGAACAAGAGGATCACAAGAATTTTGAAAGAATCATCAGAAACCATAGTAACCGCCCATAAGGAGAAAAAATCTATAAAGGGGTTTACACGGAACTTTCCTAAAGCGAATACATCAATTTGCAAATAGAAACAATGTAGTCCGTTGGGATTCGAACTCCTGACTCCCAAGCAAATGAGATTAATATTTCGAGCCCAATTTCTAGTCCGTGGCTTGGGTCCGCCGCTTGCGGCTGCTTGAAAAACTGCACCACGAACGTAAAAATTATTAATTTTATTTATTTCTCAGGTGAAGCAAAAATAAACTAATTTTTTTTTTTTTAAGGTACTCACCCTATATATATATTTGTCCGAAGTTTTCTCGGTTTAATGCCAGATAGACATATAACCTGCATGCAAAATATCATCTTTCTCCAACAAATAGTCTTTGAGTTATACCATCAACAGGCAGACAGGCAAACAAACCGACAGACATCAGACGTCATCTAGAGAGTCTGAAACGTGAAGATCTAAAGAAATCACGGAAGGTGATTTTTACGCGATTACAATACTACCTTCGCCTTTTAGACAATGAATACATACTTCCAGTCACCACATACGGTGCAGAGACTTGGGTGTTAAACCGAGAAACGTCACCCTTGCAGACCGTAAAACAAATACGTCAAAGAATCGACATAAAGAAGAAGAATAGCTTTCAAATAGAATTGAGCAGGCCACGTAGCTAGTTACCCTGAAAACCGAAGCGACACGGCAAGATGGACACTGTGGGGTAAAAGACGAAGCTTTGGAAGACCACAACAAAGTTGGTACGACGACCTAAAAGAACAGCTGGACTAAACTGGTATCAAGCGGCGCAGAACAGAGACAGTTTGAATAATATGAGAGAGGCCTAGCACAATCTGATAGAGAAAGACTAACAAAGAAAAAGCTGCATGTATTATAAATAAATTCTATGCCGTATATACATATCTGGTTATTGCTACAATAGGTTATGGCTTATCAAAGAGCCTGCGTTTGGTCAAGATAATTTTGAAATATTGACATTTAATATAAGTTGCTTGTATCATATCACCACGAAATCGTCCAACTTAGATTTGCGAGCTGTTGAATAATCAAGTTGATGGTGCCCATTCGATTTTGATCAGTTTAATGTCAATGCATCTCTTCCTCCAGGAAAGCTTAGCTAGCCCGTTAAATGCTATTGATTAGAGGACTGTTTTGGGTATTCACTGATCGCTATTCTGCTTATACTGACGTGTAAGATTAGTGTCGTTGGTATATTTTACTGTGATTGAGTATTGGAGCGTTCAGCTGTAAATAATTTGTAATGGTTTATTAAGTTACAGGTCACAGTAGTAAATAAGTAACATCCTAGTAAAATCTAACAATAAATACATATTACAATGCTGAATAAGAATGAAAAGGCCAAAATTTATAATAAAAAACTGCTATTAACACATTTTAGCAGCTGTATATTTCAAATAATAATTATTAGTAATTAATAACATAACCAACAGAACAGATAAACAGATATTATAAGAATGTCCAGTAAATGTAATAATTTCAATTTCAGATTTGCTATAAAATAGTGTAGACCTTGAAAATAATTGATAGTATGATGGTTTTAGAATAGCTTTATCTTTGTCTAAAAATGCAACAAAAACATAATCTGAAAACAAAACCGTTATGATGGCTTCTTTAAGTGGTTTTTTTGTATTTTGCCAGGCTGCCCCAAAAATTAATTATTTTTATATGCTATTAAATACTCAAGTTAACTAAAAATAGTGTTTTATTGAGAGATTGTGTCCTGGGTTATTTGTGGAAGTTTTCCTTGCATTGGACTTCCGCACAGGTAGATACGAGGCGTCGATTTGGAAGCCATGGTATTTGGATATTATTCTACGGAGGTAGAGCCAGTTTTATGAGTTCGTGTACAAGTGTATAGGCAAGCAGCGTACGTATGGTGCGGCACGGCCCTACATTTAAGGCTCCCAGCTTTATTGAAAGCGATTCGAAAGGTCTTCGAGAGTGGCAGCCGATCATCGAGTGGGTTCGAACGCAGATTTTGGGCGCCGGCCGGCAACAACGGCTTGTCTAGAGCATCGTGGGGGTCCAGCTCGGGGCAGGTTGCCCTAGTTTTATCGCAGAATCTATTAAAAGGTCACATTTTCCACCTAAAAGCGTTAGTTTGTTGATTGTGCATCGATTGAGGTCGCTTTAAGCGTCACTTCCGGTCGTGGCATGGGTAATAGTATTTTTTTATGACGCGGAATATTTACGTTCGATTATTATCGCATAGCAACAGCGTTTATTGCGAGGACATCAAGAATGTAATTAAAATCAGGAGCCTGTTCATGTACTTTCTAGGCTAATAAACCATCTTGGATTTTGTAGGTTCCATCAGTTAGAAATACCACACTCTTAATTTCCACCAGTTACAATAGCGGCATTCAGAGTGCTTACAATAAAATGTTTAATCAGACTTTGAATAATTAATAATAGCATAATAGCAGTAGTTTTAATTTATATATTGGGAAGTGAACTGAAGGCGGAGCTTATTTAAATGGCCGCTCTAAGTAGGTACGATTCTTAAAGCCTATGTATTTCCCTATTTAAACGCTGATTTTAAATGTTTTTCAGTATTTGTTTAAATAATTTTAGGGGCATAATATTGGGATATTTTAAGCTTTCATGGTATGCACTTTAATTAAAGATGTGTAAACGGGATTTTAATAGGGCTGTTTTACCATAAATAAATAATTTAATCAGTAGTGCGTAAATATACCAATGCTACATTTAACAGATTTCTAGTATTTTCTTAAATAATTTTACGGGCCTAATATTGAGAAATTGTAAGTCTTCATGATATGCATTTTAATTAAAGATGTTTAAATGGGACTTTAATACAGCTGTTTTGATAAAAATAAATAATTTCACCAGCCGTGAGTACATCAATGGCTATTAAGTCATGCTGCATTATTTACAAAGTTTCTATTTCTAATAGGTAAGTATTTGTTACACACAGCAACTATTGGGGAATTTTAAGTCTTATGGAATGTAGTTAAAGATGTTCTAATGATACTTTAATAGTCACGTATTAGTCATCAATACGAGTAGTACAAGTAAATAAGTTCGTTACACGCGCAGAAGTCAGTCAAACGGTTGGTTGTAAGTACAGTGTCGTGATAAAGTGATAATGGCAGATAGATTAACTATACTGAAAATTTGCAATTATGCACAAGCAACATTTTCTTCTAGAAATTATATTGAAGGGGAACAATTAATTAATTCTGGACATGTTATTTATTGTGTGTCGTTGCTCTTTGCCTACAAACTTCGGCGTTAAAAGAAGCACTTGTTTTGCGTTTACGTCTTGTGTTATTGGTTTTGCATTATAAATTTTAATTTATATCATTACGGTAATAAGTATTGTACTCACCAGGAAGAATATAATCTTCTTTTTTAAAATGCAGAGAACAAACATGCATACTTTCTGTAACTTTTTTCCCATTCTAAGTGAACGAATCCATTCCTTTCGCCGATCTGCTTTCTGATTATTACTTTTTACAAATTCTCCTTCTTTAGGAAACTTATGGAACCGCACAGTTGTATCGCGTTTTGATAGTGATTTACAACCATACACGCAACAAAACCGTTTCGATTTATTTGGTACAGGAGAAAATGTAGCTCCCTCACGTTCACGATCCATTTTTACGTTAAAGATATCCCGTTATTAAAAATATAAACAATAAATTAATAAATATAAATAAAACACTGAACTTCAGCAAGAACAAACCTAGTAAAAACAAGAACAAGCAAGGTAAATGTAGGCATGTACCAATGTATTATAGCTGCGCTCTAAAATAAAAGTAAAAGAATTTAAATAATCATTAGACGTGTAGTTGTAAGTCTGAGTCAGAGGAGAAAGTTGCCAGAATAAATATTCCCTAGTATAAAGACGTTTCTGGCATTAGTAACTTTGTAATAAGCCAACAAATAGTTAGGTTAAACCATTTAGCTGAATGCGAGTTTAAATTTCGACCTCATTGACACAGTTCAAAATTCTACCGCATGGTGGCGTAGCGCTTGGATTCAGTTGCCAATAGCAACCTCAGCTTGAGACAGAGCTATTTAATATAAACAGTTTAATCAAATATTGGCCGAGCACATTACAAAAGTGGATACTTATAATTAGGGCCGTTTTAAAATAATTTAATTTAAATTCATTATGCCCCTAAACTCTCATATAGAGTAAATTAATTATTGATTCTTTTTAATTCCACCGGTACACAGTTGAAAAGTTTAGGGCCAATATAGATAATAAATTTTTGGTTTGATGTAGTTTTAGTACTAGGGATACCTAGACTCGCTTGAGCTGGAGCACGAGTGTCGTAAGCATGATTGACTTTGCTTTGCAAGTAAGGGTTTCTATAACACAGTTTTATTACTTTTAAAATGTACAGGCCACATACATCTAACAATCTAACCTCAGAGAACAGTAACTGAAATGGATATATTTTATTTTAAAAAACGCATGAATTTTACTATATGTTATTGTACCATTTGCAATATATTTAACCCTGTAACGGGAAAAATTAGTTTACAGAAAAAAAATCCAAATTTTGATTGATATGCTTTCTTTGAGATGCCAGGAAACCGAAAAACAATGTTTTTATCAAAAATCTATTTTCGGTTTTTCAAAAGATTCTGGTAAATCGTTCTACCATTGAGCATTCAGGACAAACTATGTTGTGAATGTACATTGATATACCATTTCATAATATTGTCGAGTTATTTATTTAGATGTTTACTAAATTACTGAATAACATATAGCATTTCCTACTCGCGAAGAAATACTTTTTTTTTTCGTTTGTGAAATAAAAATTTTCAATTCACGCAAAAACGGTACTTTGATCTCTTGTAAAATATACTATTTTCTACTGTTCTTTCTTTCGTAGCAACGAATATATTTGCATACTGTTAAATCTTGTTATCTAGCAACCACGTAAAGATACCAAAGTCATGCTTTTGTCGGCCTGGCAACACGGCTGAAGAGTTTTTTTTTGTTCAATCGGAGACAAAATATGTATTCTTTATAAAAAGTATGAAAACTATAAATAAAAATGTATTTTTTGAAGTAGTCTCTTGGTAAAAATTTTTATTAGTATAGTTAGTAGCTACTATTTGATCACTTACAAAAAAACCTACCTTGAACAGAAATAACATACACTTTTCAAGAGGTTGCAAATAACATAAGTTACTCGAATGGGCAAAGTAAAAGTTTTTGAAATTTGAACTGAATATATAAACACTTACGAGTGGAACACTAACGTTCTGTTCAAAATTTATGACTACCCCATCGTAAACAATCCGGGCTGCCGCGAGCTGCCCCAAAAACATCAGCTAAAATACGACCAAGATTTGTTTGAACGTAAACATTTTCCTAGCACAACATAATAGCAAAACAAATTCGATTATGTTTTCAGTAGATATGTTTATAAATAGTCAAAACACAAATAGCTAGTTATATATCTACACTATTGTAATACGCATGTGTATCGTACAATATTTTATCTACGATAGAATCTAGAAAACCCGGTAAATATAATTTTTTTTTTAATGTAAATTAGGATTACCAGCAACCGGTCGTAATTTTGCGTGTTTTAAAAATTGTGCAATTTTTATATTATGTAATTACCAGGTTCATTTCAATAGTATTTTTTATTATTTGTAATACATCTAATAAATAAGCATTTATTCAACGGTGGTCAGAGATGATACGATACATTTACTCACAAATTTACAATTATTCAAATTTGCCGATTACTTTTTTTATTTTGACTGTACCACTAAAAACTATCTCAGCTCCCTACACGCCCTTGTTCAATTTTGTAAGCTTTACAGAACTATATGGTAATGCACTACATTTCTACACTCAAAATCGTGGAGTAATGTGGTATTCTGCATCATAGCAACCATTACAGTATAGCAGCGGCGATTCGTTTTACGTTTGCCAATACTGAAGTGTATTGTTGGTGGCACTGTCGGTGGTCTATGTCATATTCGAAGTTAACAGGTTAGGTTTGGGGTCAATTATGACACAGATTGACGCAAAACCTAACCTGCTAACTTCGAACATGACATAGACTTACAGTGCCACAATGCTTTTCCATCAAGTTCCCTTTGAAATATTTGTTGTATAAATAATATGTTGGTGGCACTGTAAGTCTAGGTTAAATTCAAGGTTAGCAGGTTAGGTTTTGCTTCAGTTCTGACACAGACTGACGCAAAATCTAACCTGCTAACTTTGAACATGACATAGACTTACAGTATCACCAACCATACATATGCCAAACGCATACCATCAACTGGAGCCGCTTATTGTGATTCAGTACATAGAAACGAATTTTACTCGGCTTGGTTATGTTTTGACGTTTAGTGTCACTTTTATATAAACATGTAATATTTCAAATTTCTTATGAATTGCGATAAAACAGTACCTTTACGGGGCGAAAAGAGGTTTTACTGAATTCGTATGACCATACTCGTTCAGTAAAAAATCATTTTTCTAAACTCATTGCGTAATATACTATTAATAAACTGCAGAATGTAATTTGCTTTTCTTCGTAGAGCATGTTTCGCAGAGTAGCAAATGTAGCAAAATTGACATGACAAGATCAACTTCTGCTGTGTGCAGATCGAGGTATACGATTGGTCAGAAATAAAACTAATTTGAAATTAATTTGTCATTTCTAACTTATTACGTACCTCGGCAGGGCAATGGTTGATCGCCACATGATTTTTCGATGTTAATTAGGCCATTTCCGATAGTTGGTGAAACACACTGTATATCAAACAGGCTTGAAACATTTGATACAGCTAAAATCAAACACCAGTTTCTTGGTATCTCTTTTATTTGAATTTTGAATAGTTTTTCCAAGAAATTACATTAAATTCAGTAAAAAATTGGCTTAACTGTAACCATTATAGTTTATAATATAATAAACTAGATGCACCAAAAAGGAAATTTTAACAAAACCAATACACCTACACAACAAATCATCAAATGTATTAAATCAAATCATATAGATGTATTTCTCCGATTGTCAAGATCAATTTGAAGAATGTATTTTAAAAATCACGACACAAAATCTAAAACTATAAAGAAAAATGCTAAAATGGAAACAACTAAAACCCCAAGAAAGATCTAACCTAACTAAATCACAAACTGTATTTCAAACAAAACGTTATTAGACTCATATAATCCAAATCAAAATTTGCAAATGTTTCAAAGAATTTACCATAACCAAATATTTCAACCATTTAGAAACAAAAAACAGAATGTGATCATATATGTTCTTTTGTTCTATTTTATAAAAAAAATCAATGTACTGATGAAGCTAATAAAGAATTAGCGAAACGTTCTCTTCTATACGTTTTTAATAAAGATAATTTTAATCATCTGTTTTGACAAAAACGAATGTATTCTTCACGTTCTTAAATGTCAACTTAGCTGATATTATCTCTCAAATTGTAGAGTAGAAAAGTTAAGTAACAAACGACTTCCGGGATTGGACCGTGTCACGATTGAGATCAAAGTTCTTCGTTTGTTACTTAATGACAATGGCCGTGAAAGCCTCAGAAATTAACCTAAAGTTTTCCGTATTAAGGTTCTATATTTTCCTTAATCCAGTCTATATAGTTAACGACCTTAGTATAAATTTCAGGAAATTTAGATCCCGTCTGGCAGGACGTTCTAATCCCAAGCGACGATATTCCTTCCTGATGCCATTGGCTCCTAACAGAAAACATAATGGGGCTACCCAGATCTCCTGAACATAGGAACTCAGTATTATTTGCAGGATATGTGGTACAGAATTGGTTTCCCGTGAAATTTAGTAGTCCTTGGTAGTCCTTATAAGCCTGTATGCATTCCACGTTAGAAATTAAATTTGATTGGATCTTCTTCTTCTTTTCCGCCAGCCTCATATTTGATATTAGGCCCCAACCAGTTGTGGTTAACGTATCTCCAACTTTGGCCAATGTTGGGCCCGGCAGTGGTAGACATATTGGTCTGATATAATCTACAATGTTAGTTTAAATTATGTAGGTGTGTTAGTAATACTGCTTTTGGGTATACAGGATTAATAAGACTAATACTATTCATGTTATCAGTAGTGTACGTACAGGGTGGGCAAATTCGACGTTTCCATAGAGAATCTCGATAACTGTAGAAGATATGGGAAGATGGACCTCCCATTCTCCATCTCTTTTTTTTAAAAGCTTAATGGTGCTTACAGTCTTTTGTTTTCGAGTTATAAGCAAACATTTTATTTTTCGATTTCGTTTTGTTTCTATATCTCGCTTATTTATAGAAATACGAAAAAGTAATTTTTACGTTCTTTAAGCACTTTTTTGATACTAATACAGTGGCGTAGTAAATTTTTCAAAACAAGTTTTGAAATTCTAGTTATACCATAAAATAGTATTTTTTATGTGGAACCCATAGTGGTCTGAGACATTATGAGAAAGAGGATTTTTTTCCATTCCAATGATATATATCATAATATATAATCGTGATATACAGGGCTTTCCTAAAGTAGTGGATAAATTCCTTAAAAATTCAAGGAATAACTTTTGAAAAAACGCAAGAACCCGTCGATTTTTATTTTTATTTGCGCGTTTTTTTAAATTGCAACCCCAATTTTTTATTACTTACACTAAGCTGATTTTTGAGTATAGATCGCATGACCAAAAATTAGAAAAAAAATAAAAATTCCAAATACTAAATTTTATTGCAATTCAAAACAACGCGTAGCGTCGGTGGATTGTGCGAATTCGGCTGAGAACCTAAGCCAACAAAAACAAATGCACGTTTTGGCGTGCCTTGTATGTCACGAAACAAGCAAGAGGAGGTGTTCCTACGTCATCACTGAAACAAAACAGTGCTAATTGTTCAAAGCGCGAAAATTTGAATAATTACCTGACGCGTTTCTCACAGCAACTTCACTCTTAAAACATTCAAATATGCTGTCGCCACTAGCGACATTTTGTGTCATTTGTCAATTCAAGGATTTTTTGATCTACCAAGAACGGCGCGTTCGAACTACCTAGTTGACGAATAAAATAAAGTTCGTTTTTAATCCCAACCCAATGAGATTTGAGTTTCATGCTTGCCTTGTAGTTAGCCAAATCAGTTTTGCAGATTGGATAAAATATAAAAGGGGCATACAACCATTTATTTGTGTAATCATTTATTACATTTCGCTTTTCACCAACCACAATTTAACTTATTGAATTTTATTGAAAATTCACAAACGAGCAATCATAACATTTATTGGCCCGCAAAGTGGGGCTTATAGACCCTCCTTTATTAGAATATAGATTTTATTTTAAAAAATCTGGTGTGATACACTCACACAACTTCCTTTTACAGTGATCTTATAATAAGTCAAAAATTTCATTTTTAATTTTTAAGCATTTGTTAAAAATTTTCAAAAATTACAAATTCTACAAAAACGGTACAAAATAGAGTGTTAGTTGAAGAGACAAATTTTCTCTAGAATTTTAAGGTGAATTCAAAAATGTAATAATATACCGGGTGTTTTATTTAAAATCGGAGTTAATAAAAGAAATAGAAAAAAAACAAAAGAAACCCACTTTAGAGGTATTCAACTGGAAAATCACCTATCTCACATCAATACACATTAAAAATGTAAGAAAAATGTAAAGTTTAAAAAAAATCGTTAGAGCCGTTTTTGAAAAAATCGAAAAAAACTGAAAAATCACAAGAGTAAACACCTACTTCCGGTTATGCGATTTTCTTCAAAAGCTTGTTGTCTCATCTACATAGTACACAAAACTTATATATGAAGTTTCAACGCCATACCTCTTTTCGTTTTTGAGATATTCTGTTCACAGACACACACACAGACAGACACACAGACAGACAGACACACAGACAGACAGACAGATCAATGAAAAAAAATAAGTTATTTTGGGATCAGGGGACTTTAAAACGTGAAGATCTGTTGAAAACTCAATTTCGAATTTTTGGGGTGAATCCAATACTTCCTTTACTGTAAAAGGAAGTAAAAAGGCGCAAATAAAAATAAAAAGCGACTGGTCCCTGCGTTTTTTCAAAAAGTTATTCCTTGAATTTTTAAGGAATTTATCCACTACTTTACGAAAGCACTGTACAATATGATATACCGGTGTCCGTCACGTGGGTTTTTTTATTATCGAAAATTGTATTCCTGATGAAAGTTTCTGCATCTTCTTAAACTAACAATGCACTTACCAAGTTTAATTATTTTTTTTCGTATACCTTGGAGGTTCGTAAATATGAAAATAAAGCATAAAGTACATTAATTTTTTAAACTAGAAAAAATGTTATTTGGAGAAGATGCTTATAATTGAAAGTAGGTGTCAAATATGCAGTCACAGCCACCTGCCCGAAAAACAATTTTCACTGGTTTCTTCTAGTTCTTCTACATTTTTTACCACCCTGTGTTTTACCAAATAAGATAGTTTTAAGCCAACTTATCAACGGATACGATAAAGGTGTACTGTAACTTGAGTTTCCCTCATTAAGCAACCAGGATATTACGTGATTCAAAATTAGTGCTAAAAAATTCCATTTTTGTGTCAAAAAACAGGTACCTACCTTAAAAAAGTAATAACAAACGATCCAAACATCAACAGCAATTCAAATCAATTATAATTTTTAATAAAAATGTTATAACAAATATTTCCAATTAACATGTTTGTGTATTTTGAAAAATAAGAGTATCCCATATGATATACCTATAACACTCATATGAGCAAAATCCTCTTCCTTATAATGCCACAGCCAACTATGAGTTCCATATAAAGAAGTACAACTTTATGTTATAACTCGAATTTAAAAACTCCTTTTAAAAAACTGACTACACACTTGATTCTTATTAAATTACTTTTCCCTATTTTTATAAATAAGCGAGATATAGCCACAAAACGGATAGTCGAAAAATCGAACTTATGTGTATAATTCAAAAACAAAAAGTAGCCTATTTTGATTTGCACCATTAAGCTTTTCTCAAAAAAAGAGATCAAGGATGGGGGGGGGGATCCATTTTTGCATATCTCCTATAGTTATCGAGATTCCCTACGAAAACATCGAAATTTGCCCACCTTGTACATAGCTATTGCAAGGTAAACCACGAAAAAAAGTTGAACGATGAAAGTAAACAATGGGTTATAAGTCTTTAACAACTTCATATTGATAACTACCCCAAATCTATCCAATCTTTAAATATTAATGGCAGTTCTGTAACATTTATTACAACTATTAATATATATTGATCGGATTCAATCGACAATAATCACAATTCCTCTTACCTGAATACGAAACTGTTTCGTTTAGCCTTATTAAAGCGATGTCGTTCCAATAGAACCCCCCTGTGTTGAATGCAAAGTGCGGTATTACTTTCTCGATGCCGTAATCTTGAGGTTCATTACATTCGTCGAAATCTGGATATGTAACACAATCTGTTTTATTTCCTTCTTCCTTCCTCCTTCTGTAGTATTTCCCGAGCCGCACTGTTGTTCTGCATCAAAGAAAATCAGCGATTAGGGCTATTAGCTTTTTTAAAAATCACACTGCATTAAAAAACGGTCTGCATGATTTTAGATTACAACAAAATTTAGTGGATATATCAAGTACTTTCTAATAATGCTGCGTTTGTAATATATTCATTATCACAAAAGATTTAGTTCTACATATATTATTTGCTGTTGACTTTGTTACCGTTACGGAGACTGTAAAATAAGTAAGCAAAGGCAACTGACTACTCAGCCGGAGCTGGTCGTGGGTAAAACGAAAGACTCAAAAGCTTCAGCTGAAAAATAAAAATATGGGCGCCAAGCAGCAAGTAACCCAGGCCTTTGCTAATCAAAAGGTACACTACAGAGGGCGCTACTAACCAAACCTGAAAATAAAAGGAAACGGGAAAGGCACAAATCAGATACGCAAGCAAAGATGTCACGGCAGTATAATTGCAGCAAACAGAAATACATACACAATTAAAATGCACACAAAAATACCATACGGCAAATCAAATCAGCATATCACAAATTTAGATCACAGTAATATAGCGTCTTAATAAACCTCACCAAAATAATGGTACATAATTTACATAATAATTAAGGCGTATACGAAATATTAACGTAGCTCAAATAAATAGGTTAAAGTTTATTAATATGCATAATCGAATCACAGAATGACTAATCAAATGGTTAAATGCAAAACTAACAAGTTGTCGATAGCATAATAGCTATGACACATTTATTACAGCTTAAATTTAGAATTACTAGGTGAATTCGACCAATTACCCACTATGCAAGAGCAGTTTATCAAAAATAGTAATGTCGCTCTTACGGAACCAAGATTCTGTTTCTTCCTAAAGCGCTTTACGAACCAATATATGACTAAGGTAAGTTTCCAAACTTTGTCAAAATGTCGCTAGCTAATATTACACGAAATTACTTGCGAATGCGGGCCTATGCTGAGGCTGGATATAATTGTCATATAAAAATCCTTTAAAGTAAATAATATTTCAACACGCAATACTAATTGATTCAACATTTATTAATATGCATACCCGAAGAATACATTATATATAATGTATTAATTTAATAGAAAATTCCGACACTTTAATCAACTGGTGTAAGATTACATCGATTATACCACTACATATAACAACAATCAATGAAAAATGGTAAAAATGTGTAGTTACGCATGTACTAACTTTTGATAATGTACGTAGCAACGGTGATAATCGTATAACTTCTTGACTAATAACTGATAGTCACATACCTTCACAAACATCGCGGTATCTGCTAAAAGTACAATCGTCATAGTAACCACACTAACTGTACTTTTAATATTTATAAATATACGTAATTTCTTATTTGGGTATTTCGCCACTCTGAAAATTAAAAATATTAAATAACGAACGTTTCAAAGGACAATCTGCCCTCCTTATCAACGATTAACAATTAAAATAGAACAAGAAACTTAGCTTTTTCACCGAGATTGAAACAAAAAAGACCAATCTCAATGAATTGCTTGACACTGACGTTTGTTGATTATCTATACCTACATGATCGGATCGTTAAGAATCGATATCCAACTATTGTCTAAAAATATTGAGAAAGACGACACGCATTTTTCTTCGTTAAGTAAAATATATGCCGTTTCCTTAATTTTACGCCTAGTTGACATCGATTCTTGTATTATGCATTGTATTTTGTGGTTGTTGTCCCAAGCATGTTCTGCCAGCTTAGACTTATTGAATTGATACGTTTTCATCATATTTTTATGTTCTTTAACTCTAACTGCTAAAGGTCTGGATGTTTCACCTATACAATATTTCCCGCATTCACAGTGAATACTATATATACAATTATTTGAATGTTGTTCTTCGTTAAACGTTGAACGTTGACCGCAAGGTATTCATCGTTTTGAATACCGTCCTAACATTAAATCTATTTCCAATTCGTCTAATTTTGTCGGATATGCCTGGAATAGAAGATATAGCTAGAGTATTATATGTTTGAGTGTCATTTATTTGTACGTGTGTGGCATTGTTTCGTGTATTGAAAATGTTCCGAACAAGAGTCTCTGGATAGCCATTATCTTCAAAAACATTAATAATAAATTCTTCTCTTTTTTGAAAATTTCATCATTAGAGCACACAACTTTAGCTCTGTCGTAGAGACTTTTTACAACACCTGTCTTTATGTTTTTGTGATAATTGGAGTTAAAATTCAGCATCACTTGGAAATTAATCAAATCACATCATAAACTATAAACAATAATTGTTATTATGTAATATTAGGTAACTGTACGATAAGCGCTGCTTGCTTTCCGAACGGATGGAAGCCCGATCGCAGCGGTACCAAGTTTTTCGACAGTTTATAAACCGCAGTGTGGGTTGAGCGCCAAGAAGTAGATCAAAAGATAAAAATATTTCAACATTCATTGGGAGCCACGGCGGCAAAGGCACTGGAGCAAACTGCCCTAGCCGGCTTGCCGATAACGGCGTCGAGTTGCTGATATCGGCGTTTACACATCTTTGGCTCGTACAGGACTGATAAAGAAACGCAGAGATATGCAAGAATATTTAAAGGTCATGTCCATTCCGACAGAAGAGATGTTGGGATTTTCGCAAAATAACTTAAATAACTATGTTACTGGTGATCTATTGGATTATACTCATAATTTACTGTAAATTGTGGCACATTTTAAAATAATAGACTAAAGTAACCGGATGTGGAATAGAGACCCAAATGCGAAATACCCCTGTTTTGGCGCAAGGCCGACTATATTAAATGTAAAACTTTAATATAGTCGGCCTTGTTTGGCGTACAGTGCCTTGATAAAGACAGTGGCGACAATAGACACAATTTGCCACAAAATGACGGCCAATGGCCTACTAACTTTAATAAATTGAACGATTTTGAATGGTCATGGTTACACAACGTATAAATGATATGTTGGTGGCACTGTAGGTCTATGTCAAATTTGAGGTTATCAGGTTAGGATTTGCGTCAGTTTTGACACAAACTGACGCAACATCTAACCTGCTAACCTCTAATTTGACACAAACTGACGCAAAACCTAACCTGCTAACCTCGATTTGGTATAAACAAACAAAAGCATCAACAAATTTTGCCTCTTAATGGCGGCCGATTCGAGCGACCAATAAAAAAGAATACACTCTATTGTCGCCACTGTCTCATATAAAGTCACTGTAGTTTGGCGTACAGTGCCTTTATATAGACAGTGGCGACAATGGGGTGTCTTATTTTTGATTGGCTCTCTAGATTACGTGGTTTTAGCCACCATGTTTAGGCTAAATCACTTGTGATTCGTGTTATACTTTTGGCAGTACTGAAGTGTATTGTCAGTCTATGTTAAATTCGAGGTTAGTAGGTTAGGTTTTGTTTATTATTTGACACAGACTGACGCAAATCTTAACCTGCAAATCTTGAATGTTTTTAGTACTGCCAAACGTAAAATACGTATCACAGTTGACTCTGATTGCGGATTTAAATAAACACCAGTTAGAAATTTGCCTAAATATGGCGGCGGAGGTGTGGCTTAGTTGTATTGTCGCCACTGTCTATATAAAGCCACTGTAGTTTGGCGTAGTTTGGCGAAACTACATGCTCCATCTATATTCTAATGGTGTAGTTACATGCTGCTTGAAGTGTCTTTTATTGTAATACAAACTTCATTACCGGCACTTCACTCCAACCTTAAATTTATATAGAAAGTAGAAACGTGGTATCCTGACAGAGCTACATTTTTAAGCTAAGTACAGAAATATTTTATTATGATAGGGAATTTTGGGAGATGGTAAACTAACCAGTATTTGCATCTACCCTGTGATAAATATTTGATGAAGAACTTGTTTTTAACTATTTACAACTGTTCGAAGTAATATGTCCAAGAGCCTGTATTGCGGAACACCCAAGGGTGTTCGAATGTGGAATATTCGACATTAGCATCCTATTCCACATAAGAATCCATTTATTAAGTACATTTCTCAATATACGTTTTTCGTCCAGAAATATGTCTAAAAAATGCCAAAGAACACAAATGGAGCAAAGAGAATATGAGAAAAGCAATACATGCAGTGCGAAACAAAACCCTGGGATTTTTAGCTGCTTCTAAGCGTTACATTGTACCACGTTCTACACCAGGCATACTCAACCTGCGGCCCGCGGGCCGCATGCGGCCCGCGAAGCTTTTATGTGCGGCCCGAAACACTCATTATCAGGAACGTACTTTTATAAACATCTGGTAATACAAGTTTTTAAAAGCTTGGGAGCAATCGGCCGGTAACCAAGATTTTTTCTCGCGGGTCTTTAATAAGACGTGAAAAGTTAACTTTTTTCACGAAGTCATTGCAATAACAACAAACTGTTATGTCAGTGGCGATATCACAACATGCAGCGGTGACAAGAGCATCATATTAAATTTGTTACATACTTGGTAAAGATATGAAACCATTTACTGACGCGGATGTTGTGAAGGAATGCTTCATCAGTGCTTCCAATGTATTATTTGATAAGTTTAACATAAAAATCTAATAATATCGCAAATATAAAATAATGCAGCTTTCTGATTCTATCTGCATTAGACATATTGAACATATTGCAAAACACATTTCTGATGACATAATAGATTTGTAAACAGTAAATATTTTAGCTTGACTGTTCGAACAGAATTGCATGGAGGCTGATCAGGTTTCCGTTGCTTTGCGCTGGTTCTATCCCTTAAGCACATAAATGAGACTGCATTTATGTTTTAAACCAATGTAGTCAATGGTACTTAAAAGGGACGACAGTAAACTACCCTGAGGGACGCAGCCTCACGTCCCAATAATATTATGGCTTGGTATCAGGGTAGCGACGTAGTGAATGAATCAGACATTAGATGCAGATTGTTTTATTACGAAAATAAACGTTCTATTTATACAAAACAAGAATGCTTAACTACGTAACATATCAAAGTTCAATTATTGTGTAGATTACTAGAGCGCGTTTAAAGGTACGAAGTAGCAATTCAGCACTGTAAGCGGATTGCATTTCCGTGTGTGTTTGCAAGCCAGAGCGGTGAACTTGTGTTTAGTAGGTCGCTTACGGCGTGAAATGCTAAGTTACAGTTTGCTCCGGTCTTTAAACTCGATGCTTGCGAAATAAGATTGGTTTTTAATATTTCGTAAATGTGAACTGAAATTTGCCTGTTTAATTCAAGATTAAACAGATCTAAATTAAATATAAACTGGCAAAATTATGAAGTAAAACTGGAGGTTAAAACTGCTTCTTTATTAAATCAGAAGTACATTTAGAACTTCTGACTGGATTTCGTATATTTTGTTATTAAAATTTATGTGTGTTTAAATCAAATTTAAACACTGTTGATTCTAGCACCGATATTTCAGCAACATCAAAATGTTCCGTTTTCGTTAGGTGCTGTACGGAACAAAATTATATTTATGAATGTTTTTTAAAACTTCTTCTTATGAAGAATCAAACCAAAGGCACTGATTATCTCGATATTAGTATTTTTCTGAAGAACAATGATATTGATATAAAGAAAATTATGTGTGTATGCACTGATGGATGTCCTTCAATATCTGAAAATGAATTTGATTCCTTATTGAAAAATAAATGCAATTTAACAAATCTTTAACATTTCACTGTTACATTCACCAATAAAACTTAGCAGCTTGTATCTCCATTGCCGAAGTATCGCCGTGATGAAAACCGTAATAAATACAGTGAATTATATCACAAGAAAACAATAAAGTGAACTTGAAAATGGTGGATGGTGGTGTCGTTTAGCTTTTCTGTGACACATCACAGAAAAGCTTAATCAGCTCAATCGTGGTTTACAGGGTGAAAATAAAATTATTTCTTTACTATTGAAGAGAAACTAAACATCTATTACGAGCAAATACAGAACCAAGTACTGCATAAATTTCCAACCGTAACAAAAGCTAAACAAGATGGTATTGACATTTCTCGATGAAACTATACAATAATTTCAAATTGTATAGCTGCCTTATCTAAAGAATTTAAGAGGAGATTTTCGGATTTACGAAGTATTCAGAATTGTTTGTTGTTTGTAGAAAATCCCTGGCGCTTAGAAACAGCAATAATTACACAACTAGTTGTATCGTGGTATGATTATGCAAAAGTATTTGACGAATTTATGGAGTTTAAAAACTATACGAATCTGGACGTTATTTGTAAAGAAAAAAGAGCTGAGAAAAAGGAGTATGTGCAATTTTGGAAATTATTGAATTAAAATACAAGACTGTACAAAAATGTGCCCACCTGCTGCTCAAGTTATTCGCATCAACATATCTTTGTGAACGATCTTATTCCAAAATTAAATATGCTAAGAAGCTATAAGGAAATCGGCATACTGATTCTCACCTTGTAGTAATTATTAACCTGATCTGTCTAAAATAGTTAAACGTTTGTCTCAACATCCAATATTAAACTTTTTTTTCAAATAAATGCTTGGATACATTTAAGTTTTGTACGCATAACTGGGCTGGAAATGAATGTTTACATCTTAGTTACGACGACCGAAAGTACAACTTTACTCCCGGCGGACCGTAAAGTAATTTGCGGGGCGTAAAATAAAAACGCGGGCCCTAAAGTAACTTTACGGCTCGCAAATTACTTTACGTCCCGGCACCGTAACTGTGGTAGCAATTTTTGCCATTAAAAAACCCTAAATTTATTCTGTGTTTCTGCCATGCAGTTGTGCGTAAAACGTTGTACGTACCTCAGGCCGGAAGTGAAAATGCCCTTAGCCAAATAAACGCCCTCCTCTGTCGGGCTTCAAATTTTAGCTGCGGGCGTAATCTTACTCTTCCGGCCTCAGGACCGCCGCTAGGGTGTTAGCCGCCTGTGTGCCAAACAATTTTCGCCGCCCCTTCCCCCTCGTAAAGTAAAAAATAAAGAGCTTTGGAATTGATATTATTTTATGTAAATTTTAACTTTTTTGCAAAGAACGCACTTTCTAACAAACTTGTTTTAAAAATCAATTTTTGCTTTTGTAAAACTTAAAAAGTAAATGGGTGGTGTGAATAAAAAGTCTTAGTCGATCTACACGGCACACCGCACACGCAAAACCGGCAAAACTATCCGATCGGAAAGGGCTGTTATACTAAAATTAAAAATCATTACATGGCACGCGTAGAAATAAACAAACCCATAGCCCATAGCAAGTATTCTCGGGTAGGTACTTCTCGTGCTCTAAAAAGCCCAATTATTAGATTGGTCCACTGTAATGTTTTTCAAGGAACAAGGAACAGTCATAATATCAGTGCTTTGCCGACGCAGCGTCTGTCACCGACAGTGTTGCCAGACTGACCTTTGTAAATGTAATACGACTCAAGTGTTTCTTTGCTTGTGTTATGATATTTTTATGGGTTTTATTAAGGCCGGGATACAAGATACAGTACAAACTTCGTAAAGAAATACTTTCGGTTTATTTTCGTCTTAGAATATTAGAGATTTTCGTTTTTAAAGCTTGATGGGTTTATTTATTTGGAAGACTACACTTTACTATTGTTTTTGCATTAGGATCGGCGGCGGCCGCCCCTTTAAATCGGCCGCCTGCGTGTTTTGAACACAACGCACACATGGTAGCGGCGGCCCTGTCCGGCCTTCTATACGTAAATAACTATTACATTATTACTTCTTTTTACAATAAAGGAAGTATTGGATTCACCCCAAAAATTCGAAATTGGGTTTTCAACAGATCTTCACGTTTTAGAGTCCCCTGAACCCAAAAAACATTTTTTTTTATTGGTCTGTCTGTGTGTGTGTGTGTGTCTGTGTGTCTGTGTGTCTGTGAACAGAATATCTCAAAAACGAAAAGAGGTATGGGGTTGAAACTTCATATAGAAGTTTTGTGTACTATTTAGATGCGACAGCAAGCTTTTGAAAAAAATCTCATAACCGGAAGTAGGTGTTTACTCTTGTGATTTTTCAGTTTTTTTCGATTTTTTCAAAAACGCCTGTAACGATTTTTTTCAAACTTCCCATTTTTATTACATTTTTAATGCGTCTTGATGTGAGATAGATGATTTTCTAGTTGAATACTTCTAAAATGGGTTTCTTTTGTTTTCTTTTTAATTTACATTTTTGAATTCAGCTTAAAATTCTAGACAAAATTTGTCTCTTTACCTAACGTTCTATTTTGCACCGTTTTTGTAGAATTTGTAATTTTTAAAAATTTTTGACAAATGCTAAAAAATTTAAAATAAAATTTTTGCCCACTGTAAAAGGAAGTTGTGTGCTTGTATCACACCAGATTTTTATATTATTAGATATAGTGTACTATGTTGCGGCCCGCGTAACATAGCAAACATATGTATGTGGCCCGAGAAGAAAAAAGGTTGAGTATGGCTGTTCTACACTCTTCAGATATTGTAAAACTGGTAATGACGATGAAGCAATTACAAAAGAATCGTTGGGGAGGAAGCCTATTTTGACCGGAGAATTAGAAAAACAGCTGGTCGTGTATATTCTCAAGATGGAAAAACAATTTTTTGGCTTAACTATACGAGATGTATGTGCTATTGCATTTCAACTCGCAAGACAAAATAACATTCCAAATCCGTTTTCGCTGCTTCATCAGTCGGCAGGAAAAAATGGCTGAGACAATAAGCATAAGAAGACAACAGGCACGTCAGTTGCTAGAGCCGCCGGGTTTAATCGAGCAAGCGTCAACGAATTTTTCGACTTACCACTTGAAAAGGTTATGGAGGAGAGGAACTTTTCTGCTCCTCAAGTTTTTAATGTGGATGAGTGTGGCATTTGTATTGTGCAGTCCAAATGTCCTCAGATACTGGCATTAAAGGGTAAACGCCAGATTGAATCTCTCACCTCAACAGAAAGAGGATCTTTAATAACTATGTTAATGTGTATGAGTGCCTATGGAACTTTTGGACCCCCCATGATATTTCCCCGGAAAAATTGATCACTTTATTGAAAAAGTGCATCCATCGGAAGGCAACCCCATTCTTCTCATCTTAGATGGGCATAATACACATACCAGAAATATTGATGTGATAAAAGAACATTTTGTCACGATTCTATGCCTTCCCCCGCACACATCCCACAAGATGCAACCCCTCGACAAAACGGTAATGAGAACACTAAAAACATTTTGCAACAAGAAATTCGAGTTTTTTTAAGAAGCAACCAACGTGCCATCACCCATTTCGATGTTTGTGAACTTTTTGGTAAGGCTTACTTGAAAGTACAGACAGGTGAACAATCTGTAAAAAAATTCACCACCACGGGTGTGTATCCTGTGAGACGAGACATTTTTTCAGAAAAGGATTTTGTTATCCCTTATAAGCACAGAAAAAGGGGTGGTAGAATAATACTTACGTTAATTGCTCAACGAATCGAAGCAGCATTCAAAGCACCAAATTGCCTCACTCAGCCAATGCCTAGGCGAGTCACTACCAATCGCTAATTAGGGGTCGCCGATCAACTGCAGCCGAAGACGGCAGTGGGTTCATTAGAGGGGGGGATGGCGCCACCAATTTAAAGGATAACAAAAAAGATAACACAGAGCCAAACCCCCTAATTCAGCGATTGATAGATTACGCTCCAGCTAAATTCGAACACTGTGGACTTAATAAAACGGGGCAAAACTGAAGTCAAACAATGAAGTGCAGGGGAGACAAATTTGTTTTATTCACTCGTAAAGCCGGACACAATAAAATACATATAAGTAAAAGTTTAGGGCCGATATAAAAGCATATAAATGCCCCAAGGATCCTTGTTTACAGAATGGGGTGGCCAATTAAAACACCAAATCACCAAAATAGGGGAAATTCCTGGAAGCTCCCGAGGAGTGACGTTAATATAAAATTGTAAATTACAAGCGGGCAAACGTCCCAGGAATTTCTATAGCGTGGTACATGTAACAATTAATATCACAATTCGTAGCTGAAGTAGAAGCTACTGCGAGGGGAAGCCTGGTACTTTACAGATTAAAATATGTGATTAAAGTGATGCGTCCAGACCATGATATAAATATCTCGCGCTGGTATATCACGCTAATCTCAATTTAGAAACAGATTACTTTCGGCAGTCCATCGATTGAGGCACATAAACGCGTACATCCAGGCTTACTCGGTGGCTACCGCAAGCACAATTAATAGAGCAGCAAGGTTACCTTGAGCTGGTTCGAGGCGGTCTTAGCGTTGATAACATCGCAGGAACGGGCTTCCGTCGGTTTGATGGCTTACTCAGGGAGAACAGTGGCTTTTCAATTAAGCGAGCCGAGATAACACTATCACAGATCGCATCAGGCCGCAAGTCGGGGTTCTCAAAGTTTTTATTTGGGACAAATAACTTGGTGGGGACTAAATTATTGAAATAAACGTTAGCGGGCAATCTAAAAGGGGCTGAAAACGGTCATACTCACACTAAATTCCTCAAATGTTTTGCTCGGGAAGTTTGGCGTCAAAAAAAAGTCTGCACCAGGCAGTATCTCCAGATTTATATTCAGAGGAATGTCGAGACGCGTACAAATCCCCTAATCAAAGGGTGAGAAGTGCCTAGACATCAATAGGCACCTTCTACAAAATCGCGACCTCGGACCGCGCCAAAAATTTCCAACGACCTTATTCGATCGAACGAGTGGGACAAGATGCCAAATTTTCGCGTCGCCAAAGTTCAAGAATGTGCAACGGCGGCATATCACAAATGCGCAATATCCGGACGCAATTCGAAAAATATCGAACATACAGTAAAGCGAAAATTGATGGTAACAAAATATCGAGAATACAGTAAAGCGAAAATTGACGGTCACAAACCCCCCTCTTACCCGGAGGAAGAAAATTTCAAAAAAATTTTCTTATACACTAAATACGAGGCCCAAAATAATGTCAAAGTCGAACAGCACAAGAAATGGCGTACACACAGGGACAAAAGAGGGAGCGATAATCGAGAATACAGTAAAGCGAAAATTGACGGTAACCACTTTTTGGTTGCAGCACAACAGGACGATAATGATCCAGAAACTACAACACCAACAAAACCTAGGTCAACAGAATACAGCAGGGGAAGAACTACAAAATACTTTGGCTTTAGTTAATCCAGAAGACATCATACCGATACCCACTTTGAAAAAAAGGCAACTAGAGGCAAAAAACCAGGAAAAGCAAAAATAATTACATCTACGCCAAACAAAGAAAAATTAGAGAAGCCTTTGAATTCTTCGACAATTAAGAAGAAAGAAATAGTTAAGAGGAAAGTTTTAGCAGAAAAACCAGGCTGCAGCTCAACTCAGAGTGGAGTTAGAACAGAAAAACGGCAGAGGAAGGTTTCAACTTCCTCTTCATCAGACTCGGAACCTAAATCTAATATTTCACCCCAGGATGATTCTGATGGTGATTTTTTTCAGGCAAAACGCAGCCAGATCAAAACTCCATGTGCATGTTCTGTAACCAATTATTTTCAGATAATAATCAAGGAAAAGTGTGGGTCATGTGTGTAATGTGCCAATGTTGGGCACATGAAGAATGTGCGGAAGCAGAAAGAGATCCATATACCGGGTGAATATTCCAAAACCGAACATAGGCAATTAACATGGGAAAAAGGTTTTTCGCAGATTGCTGCTCCCCATTTTAACTTAGAGGGTTTATAATGACACCAATCGAAAGAAATTTTTTTTTCGCATCTAATGATATGCGAATTAGTTAATTTTAGTTGTATTTCTTTATTATTTTATCGAAAATAAACGGGGCTGCGCGCGCTATTGCGCGGTCTATCCTAATCAATTTACCACCATTTTAAGGCCTATTACGTTGGGCCATTCCGTTCTGTTACACACTCCGCCCCTGCCTCCCTCTGCCGTCCACCTGACCAAAGAAGGGGGCCCTCGGGGCTCCGCCCCTCTACAAGGAGCCCTCGGGGCTCCGCCCCTCTACAAGAAAGCCCCCGGGGCTCAGCCCCTCTCCAAGGAGGCCCTCGGGGCTCCGCTCCTCTCCAAGGGGGCCCGCGGGGCTCCGCCCTTCTCGAGGGAGGCCCTCGGGGATCCGCCCCTCTCCAAGGGGCCCTCAGGCCTCCGCCCTTCTCCAACGGCATAATGAATCTGTCACTTAAATGACGTTTGAATCTGTTTATTGTCTTACGAGTCATGGCTCAACATGATTTTCCGAATTGAATTTATTGCGAATTTTTTATAAAATAATGAGAAATACAACTGAAAATTAACTAATTCGCATATCATTAGATGAGAAAAAACATCTTCTTTCGATTGGTGTCATTATAAACCCTCTAAGTTAAAATGGAGAGCAGCAATCTGCGAAAAACCTTTTTCCCATGTTAATTGCCTATGTTCGGTTTCGGAATATTCACCCGGTATATGCGATTTTTGTAAATAAGTTTAACTATCTATATTTTGGTATTTTTTTATATTTCGACAAGTGTATTTGAGAATATGGTTTTATTTAGTTATTTATTTATTTTTATTGTTCAGAATATTGTTTGTTTATTTACTTTTGTATCTAGTTGTATCTAGATACCTTTATTTAAGGATATTATGTTTTTTTTAAATCTGATGAGATGAATACATTTTTATTTTATCAGTGTTAAATACAAAAACTATATTTCTATCTAGTATTGTCATTAGTCCTATCCCACATTAGAGTATACTGGTATTCCACATTACCAACCCATTTTTTGAGTTCAGTAAAAGTAACATTTTGTACATTTGTTTTTTTTTTAACTTATTTGCTTCATTCAATTAGTCTAAACTTTTGCCCTCAAGTGAATAACCTCTTAGACTATCCATGGCCAAAAATTTAGAAATAAGTATTAACGTTTTCATTTTTTTTGCAATTAAAATAAAACGGTATTCCACAATCGGCTAACATTACTCTATATATCAATCACGCATGCATATAAGTATCTAAAACAGTGGAAATGCAATTTTTGGCAAATTCTACATTTAAACGAAAATATAAAGAGAGATGTAATTTTTTTCATTTATTTTAACTTTTGCCAGTCCATATGCGAAATATTTAATTCTCGAGATATCGAAATCTGTCTTTGTCTATGAGGTGATGGTAGCCCCACAGCGTGTTTCGAGGCCATCCACAGACTCATACAAGAGATTCGCAAACCAAGGAAATTCGTCAATGGAAATAACGCCTCTGTCACGAAAGTAATCATCAGCATGCTGGTATCCGCAATACCTTCTGTCTGGCAATAACCTGTTGATCTTAACCTGGTTCTGAGGCACAGTAAAGGTATATGTGGAACCGCAACATACCAAGGGATGCGACGGGGTTCCTCCACAATTTGATTTCTCCACGAAATCTACTACTGATGAATTAGGTTGAGTAGCTTGAGCCGTTACGGCAGCGAGGAGAACAGGGCACGAATACAGAGATATGCATTTAGCTTCTTCCTTATTTGGTGTCTCGCACTTTTCTAGAATAAATAACAGTATATAGAATATATAGATGTGTAAACGAATATTAATTCGTTAGATAAACCTAAATTGGCTTGCCTTGTGCTCCCACTGAAACGAATACAAAAACACAGAGACTGTATATTAAACGCATGCTGCCGGTAGAATGTCTGCAACAATACTATTATGCTGACGATCTGTTTATATACTTTGCGTTCGTACTGAGGCTATTACGATACGCGTTTGCGTATCGTAATAGACACAAAGCGATGCTATAATAAAAATACTAAAAATTTTCATTTTTTTGCTTAAAAATGTGGCAAAGTAGATAAAATACTGTATGATACCTCGTTTATAAGGCATTTTGTAGCACTTACTCCTTTAGGGCACTCCTCGCTTCGCTCGTCGTACCCTAAATCCGTGCGTGCTACAAAATGCTTCTTATAAAACTCGTATCATAATATACTATTATCATGCACGAGTAAATTATCACCGCCGATAATTAAGTTTCCCAAACGTCACATTTTTCTGAAGAAACTGTCGTAGCTATTTAAATAAATAAATAGTCTTATTCTACCAGCTAAATACAATTGAAAATTAACACCTCACAAAACATAAATAAATAGCTACAGTAGAGCAATGAATTCACAAGACTTTTCAAGTTCGATTAATTAAATTGCTGTAGAAATCTAATGCCTAAATATTTTGTTCAGAGTAACATAACACGTAACCATTGAACAGCGATGGTGTTAACACTTTTGATGACTTTAGGAGGGTATTGTAGACTTTACTGATATTGTATTCCAATATTCAGTTGAAGCTGTTTTATAGTATGAAGGTGTCATCAGGCCTTTGAATAACAGGTTAAAATGATGCACATATGTTCTAATAGCTATTTATGCAACAAGTGCTAAAAGTCGACGTTTATGCGCGAGACATGAAAATTATGAAACGAAGCCGAAGGCTGAGTTTCATAACATGTCTCGCACATAAACGACTTTTAGCACGCGTTGCATACAATATTTTTTCTACGGTCACCTCTAAAACTGACTATTAAGAGCTCACTGTCAATGCGAAAAGTTAGCGATTCACACATTTTTTCTCTAGTAACCATTTTAGCATCGCAACCATGTAAACAATGTCTTAATGAAATAATCGCGTCACTTCATTTTACTTTACGCATCGCCATGGCTAACCTGATTATTAATTTAATTCGTCATTTTTCTGGAACTGGCTAAAATTATTGACAATTGAATCACGGTGCGTCCATCATTACGCAACAGATTTATTGAGTTTGTGAGTTTTTGTGAAGTTGAAGATGGAATCTGAAGGTAATTGCACCCCGCCTGAAGTATTTGAAGCGACCCAGACAGCAACCAACGAGTTGTTGCCGGCCAAATTGCGCGGCCTGTAAGCTACGTGTCCACTTGAGAGGAACTCCCGAGAGTTACTATCGATAGTTACTGTGAATTGCGAGTCCATTTGAGAGTATTTTTGAGAGTTTTGACTATCCGAGAGCTACGATCAGACTTTGGACAGCTTACTCTCAGACAGTTCTCTCAAGAACCGTGTCCACTGTTGAATTGTGTCTGTGCTCTCGCGAGTGAGTTTAAAAACTTGAACTACTAACAACTAATAATTAACTGTCAGTTTACCTTCTCTGCTGTAAGCTTGTTTTCTAATAATCATGGATGTGGAAAAAATGCAGCTGCAATTGTTGTACATAAAATCTTAAAAAGAAGAAAGGAACAAAAAATAAATTTAATAAACTTGAAGAGAAAACATTAAATTTATCTACTCCTGTCCCCTTACCTAATAGAGATATGGCTGTTTTTGTTACTGACGATGCATTTGCTATGAAATTTTATATTTTAAAACCATATCCATTTCGTAACCAACGTGCACCAAACAGAATATCAACTGTCCACAGCTCAGCGCATAGTAAAAAATGTTTTGGTATAGCGGCAAATAAATTTAGAGTTCTTCGAAAACATATGAACTTTAACCCAAATGTAGTGACAGATGTTGTTCTTGCAATATGTGCAGTATATAATTTTTTATTATCTGCAAAAGATTCACGTGCAAACTATTTACACCAAGGATTGCTCGACATGGAAGATCCAGATACACATGAAATAGTCCCAGGAAGTTAGAGAGAAGAAACACTATCCGAAAATACATTTTTCCCCTTAGATCGATTTACATAACTAAACAACATCACAAAAAGATGTTTAGAGATGAATTTAAGGAATATATTTTGACACCTTTGGGTGGAGTTCCACAGCATTATAGACACATTTAAATTAGTCTAAACTAAAGTGCGTGTTTTGATGGATTGAATTGTTTTTCCAAGAGTTTGTTAATAAATACTTTCATGAAAAAAAATGTTTTTACTCAACACATTACTTGTTGATTTCAGCGGTGATTTTGTTGATAGTGAAGATTTTGTTTTGTTCACAGTCAATACAGGCACAAAAAATTTAAGCGTTTTGAATATGGCCAATTACTCATATAAATATCATCAGTGCCATCTCCGCTTTTCTTCTTTTAATTTTCTTCAATTCTTGTAAGATCTGGAAGTTATTATATAGATATACATATGAACTTTTACTAAAATTAACATTTAATAGAATTAAAAATACAATTTAAGAATTTATAAAACAAAACAAAATTAAAATTTATTTGTCATGATATTTTTTGGGTATTTCGGCACACTACAAATTAAAAAATATTAAAACACTAGCAAGATGCCCGTTCTTCGTACGGACAAATGTTTTTCCTTCTAAATCTTAAACGAATTCTAGAATGCTCCCCTCCTCCCTCACTCAATACGCTAAACTAACAAACACTGCAAAACAATATTCTTTCGAAAAAAGTTCTCCATAAGCCTTTTATGCTTCACGTATCCCCTAGAAATGTGTATGTAATTGTCGTTCTCCTTGTATAGATTGATAAAACAATTGGTTTAGTATAAGAATAATAATAAATGTACTTATTAAACATTGTATATATAAATTGTAGAAACATATCAGTTTCCACCACTAGGAGGTAGAATTTCGGAAATCCTTCTATTTTATTCTAAACTGAACACAGAAAACATCAATAACTTTAACCTCTTTTTTAACTTCTTTTTACTTTTACCCCATTTTTACTCCTTTCACAATGAAATTTAGAATAAGAACTTTAAACCACGTTTTAAAGATTTTTTTTAAAAACACACATATGCCCAAAACCCCTTGGTCATCAGGAACCACAGGAAATACGAAAGGTTCTATAATTCACCCCTGAATCCAAATTCGCTCCTTTAGGAGTTCGTCTGTACACAATCCTGAATTACGTTTTCAGGAACTTGCATAGGTAACATTTCTAAGTAAAAACTAAATCGATATATTATAGAATCTTAAAAGATATTGAGAAATTCGTGAAAACACATTTTACCTCTTTCCTTCCCTTTAAGGGTGGAATATCGAAAACTCCTTTCCTAGCACTTCGCTACATAACTAAAGAACTCTTCTTGCCAAATTTTAAGTTCCTGGCACCAAGGATTACTACAGATCCGCATTGCTTTATCTTTTATACATATAGATTATAGTGGAATACCCGTTTCATCCCCTTGTGGGTGAAATTTCTAAAAACCTTTTGTACCTCATTTTAGTCTAAAATGCACCCATAAGAAAAAAATACAATAATTTTAACCACCTACCCCTTTTCAGTTTTGCCTCTTTTTTACGCCTTTAGGGGAGTCAATAAACATAAGAGATACGAATGGTTCTTTAATTCACCCCGAATCCAGATTTGCACCTTTAGGGGTTGAGTAGGAAAAAATCCTGAAATACGTTTCTAGGTATTTGCATTGGTAATCTTTGCAAGTAAACACTAAATCGATATCTTATCGGGTGTAAGAGATGTTGAGGAACTCGTGAAAACAGATTTTACCCCTTTTCAAAAAATCTCTTTTAACTCATTTTATTGTGAAATGGAACTCACAGCGAAAAAAATTAATAATTTTAACCCCCTACCCCTTTTCAGTTTTTCCTCCTTTTGCCCCTTTAGGGTTAAATTTTCAAATTCCCTTACACCCATTTCTAAATATTTTGAAAATACATCTATATGCCAAAAAAGAATATTTTAACTCAATAAAGATAGAAGATACAAAGGGTTCTTTAATTCACCCCCAATCCAGATTTGCACCTTTAGGGGTTGATTAAGGCAAAATCATAAAACACGTTTCTAGGTATTGGCATTGATAATCTTTGCAAGCAAACACCAAATCGATATCTTATTGGGTGTAAGAGATATTGAGGAACTCGTGAAAACACATTTTACCCCTTTTCACCCCCGTAGGGGTTGAATTTCAAAAAATCCCTTCGAACTCATTTTATTGTGAAATGGAGCTCACAGCGAAAAATAATAATAATTTTAACCTCTTACCCCTTTTCAGTTTTTCCTCCTTTTTCCCCTTTAGGGTTAACATTTTCAAATTCCCTTATTACACCCATTTCTAAATATTTTAAAAATACATCTATATACCAAAAAAAGAATGTTATAACTCAATAAACATAGGAGATATGTAGGGTTCTTTAATTGACCCCCAATCCAGATTTGCACCTTTAGGGGTTGATTAGGGCAAAATTCTAAAATACGTTTCTAGGTATTGGCATTGATTATCTTTGCAAGCACACACCAAATCGATATCTTATCGGGTGTAAGAGATATTGAGGAATTCGTGAAAACACATTTTACCCCTTTTCACCCCCTTAGGAGTCGAATTTTAAAAAATCCCTTCTTAGCACTACCTTACGTAACAAATTGAACCTTCCACCCAAATTTCAAGTGTCTAGTACCAATGGTTTCGGCTCTGCGTTGATTAGTCAGAGTTGTGACTTTCCTTTATATATATCGAGAGATCCAAAAAAACCTGTTCCTCAGCGGGCTGTGGAAATTCAACGTACGAATAATATGTTGGTGACACTGTAAGTCAATGTCAAATTCGACGTTATCAGGTTAGGTTTTCCGTCAGTTATGACACAAAATGACGCAAATCCTAACCTGCTAACCTCGAATTTTACATTGACGTACAGTGTCACCAACATATTATTCGTACATTGAATTTCCACAGCCCACTGAGGAACAGTTTTTTTTGGATCTCTCGATATATACATGAACTTTTCGGAAGACTAATTTGGAGAGGTTGGTCGAGCTTTGCTAGATCTCCAATAAAATAAGCTAAGTTCTACTGGTTGATTTTAAATTTCATTGGTTAGTTGTTGATAATGAAAGCAGATAAGTCTTCGGAAACGTTTATGTTTTAATATTTTTTATTTGTATTGTGGCAAAATACCCAAAAAATAACATGATTAGCCTATTGAAGCGCCACAAAAAAGTTTTAGAAATTATTTTAGAAATTATTTGCATTGTAATATGTTGCAATTTTCGTTGTATTTTCTCGGCAGTACAATTAAATTTTTCTTATATCTCTTTATTATTTTCAAGATTTCGGTTCTCTTTACATTTATGATTCCATAACACGGAGTTTTCCTCATATACGCCAACCAATTTTATAGTTTCTTCTTTTGACCACTCTTTTTTAGAAGCCAATTTTATAAAACAACTCTTAGTAAAACTCTCAAAATACGAAACGTGTTGGTATTTGGAGAGTAACTATCAAGACCAATAAATTATAGTGTGTCTACTTGAGAGCAAATCTCAGCTAGTTCAATGTCTGAGAGTTGGTAGGCACTCTCCAATAGTTACTCTCAAAAGCGTGTCCATTTGCGAGAAATACTCTCGAGAGCAGCTCTCGAGAGTATTTCTCGCAAGTGGACACGTAGCTTTATGAACGGCGGTACAACGACTTCATCAAATGGTGTGAATCGAAATTTCAATTATTTAACAATTTTGTCATTTATTTAGGACCGTAGAAAAAATTTTGTATGTATTTCGAGTGTAAAGAGCCATTTTGGTATTCGGTTGCTTTTTCGCGCCTCGCTACCGCCGGCACGAAACTCGCATCCTCATACCAAAATGGCTCTCTTTACACACTAAATACATAAATATCTATTATCTACGACCTTAATTTTACCGTTATTAATCCATAAATATCGATTTAAGAAAGGTTCGCATCTGCGACGCTTTTAATTTATGTCATAATGAATAGTAGCCTACGCCGCGGTGGCGATTGTTTGGCCACGCCCGTGCTGTCAAGGTGAGTTACGAAATGTAATTATTGATACTCCACATATGACTGTATTCATTACATAACGCTTTAATTATTTCAAAAACGCTTTACCTGTAACGCAAGAAGCAACTAGAATAGCTTTACAACTTCACTTGCAGTTCGAAATTGTAGTTTTGAACCTCGCTTCACTTTTAGCACATGTGCTAAAAGTAAACAGCTGATTTCTTTAAACACGGTAAACTATAAAACGTCACTTTTAGTGAAACAAGCTAGCGCTAAAAGGCCTACTTTTAGTAGTGGTCGTAGATAAATTATATTTTTTGTATAGATAAGGTGGATTATTTTCAAAGATGAGTTTATGCTATAACAATGATATTCGAAGTAAACGCATGTGTCTCATATTAAGGTTGGCGCTTGGCTTATGCTGAAAGAATAGGGACACATGGCTGCATAAAAACACTCACTATCAAGTTACAGGTGCCGTACTGATCTAAACAAAACTTCGTTTTAAATACAAATGATGGGTAGTTATCGTCTACTAGTTTCTAAATGGCAAAAAGAATCGCTTGCGTTGTAAAATTGTAGTTAAAATGTAGGTACCATTTGTATTTTTGCCATTAAACGGCCAAATTTACTTGCGCCAAATACAAAACAGAAACTGTAAACCAGGAGACAGAAAGACACGATTTTTTACGTTTCATTTAAGACTTTTTGAGAATAAGTGTTTTCAAGGGTAATACCACAAAAGGTGAAAATTTTTTGAGAATTTTTTTGTTCACATGCAAATTATTGCCTTTAAATTTCTCGATACCAAAACTGCGTTAAAAATTCCGCGAGACCGCAGGTCGAGTGGAATTTGAGCAGTTTTTGTTGAGAGAAATTTGCAATAATTTGCATGTTGACGAAAAAAATTCTCTTAAAAAAATTTGCCTTGAGTGGTATTTGGAAAGATTATTCAACAATATGGGCAGATGACTTTTACCGTGTTCGACAGCACCCATTTTTAACGTTTTCCACTATTAATTCGATACTGGAGCTTCCAACACGATTATTATGAGTTCTTAGAACGACGCTGATTTGCAACCTTTGACTTTGACGTTTTGGTGAAATGTCAGTCAAAGGCTACTCACTAAATTGAAATCATTAAAACCAATCGGGCTCGCGTGAAAACACTGTGACATTAGGTGTTTTCAATGACAGTCAATTTTGATTGGCCGTTTCTGACAAATTGAACAATTTTCATTGGTTCGTTCATTATAGTGTTGAATAATCAAATTAATTTCGAACGGTTGTCATTCAGGGCGAAATTTTCAATGCCAAATGTAGGATATTCGTGCTGTTTTGCAGACACCTGATACAATTACCTCAGAAATAGTTTTGACATTGCAAGACAGATTTCATGTGTTCTCGTTCCAAAAACAATGTTGTGAACATGGCCAGCTTTGAAATGGCTAAATTGGCAATGAGCACGAATGGCGGAAAATTTAAACGTTGCAGTCCACTGACAAATGCGAAATTTACAATACGGATCTTATTCGAAAATAACAGCGCACATAAATCAAGTAGACACTCACTGTCGGTTCCTTTGATGTCGAAATACCGATTTGAATTACCTTGAACGACTCCTTGGGGGTACTTTCCGATAGTACTAACAGATAGCGCCACTGCTTTACATCATGATTGGTAGCAGAGCCAGTAACTGGTTCTGATTGGTAGTAGTGTATCTGTATAATACTTTAGTAAGAGTAGAGCAAACAGCGCAAAACTGACGCAAAATCTAACCTGATAACCTCGAATTTGACATAGACTTACAGTGCCACCAACATATTACTTATACGTCGTGTAACCATGACCATTCAAAAACGTTCAATTTATTAAAGTTAGTACGCCATTGGCCGCCATTTTGTGGCAAATTGAGCCTATTGTAGCCACTGTCTCTATCAAGGCAGTGTAATTGGTAGTAGAGATCCTGTATAATAACTATACACCGTTCAGTAGTTATTTTCCCAGTAGGTAGACAGGAAATTTTGTTTATATGTTTAATAAAATAAACTCCCTAGAATCTCTTTCTGACACTTTGTCAGAATCAGCTATTATGTACAGGAGGCTCACGAAAGTGTCTAGTTTCACATTTTGAGGTTAAACGTGAAATTTTGCCAGTGCTTTCATACTTTGTTTGTCACTAAGCATAATATTGGCCGGGGTCGGTAGCTCAGTGGTAAGCATCCTGGCTACTGATCGTAGGGTCGCGAGTTCGATTCCCGGTCCGGTGAGGTTTTCAAAAAAATAAAAAATGCAGATGAAAGCCTCTACAGAATGCCATCATTCGGAAGTGATGTAAAGCCGTGGGTCCCATGCTACTACGATGTGTAGCATGTAAAAGATCCCTTGCTAGGGTTGGAACTCCTTAGTCCCGGCAAAATTCTAAGTAGGACTTTGACCATATGACCACAGCAGTCGGTGTCTAAGGTACCTGGTACTCTGCATGCCTAGACCTTGTCCATTAACAAACAAACAAACAAACAAGCATAATATTTATGGACATCGGCGTCATGGATACGTATCTGTCAACAAATTGTAATTTATACTAAAGCAAATATGCCGAAAGTCATTAAACGTGACACAAAATTACAAATTACAAAGGCCTACAGGCATTATAAAGCCGACAGGCCAGATCTCCATCTCAGTGAAACTGAAATCGTTGCCCGGCTTTGTGACATTTGAGATGTAAGTATTTATGCATAAAACTTAACTGTTGGTTTAATTTTGGGCTTTGTACTGTTTTAGGTATGTGAAAAAACTACTAGAAATATTATTATAACTTCCACTAGACAATATTCAGCAACTTCAACAAAGAAGTGAAAAAGTTAAAGAAATCAATAATAATTCCGTATAATATTAAGATATGAGAATAAAACGAGTTAAGGAGTTTACTTTCTTAGGAACATTAATCTATGAAAACTTAATAGTCTAAGAGCCAGCGACAAAAATAGTCATGTCATTAAGAAAATATTTCATCTTATTATACTCTCTTACCGTAGCTGATAATTAACTGGGAAGTATGCCTGGTTTTAGGTGGTGGAAAGAAGTAGAGATATAGGTTCTTATCTATTTAACATGTTCCTTCAGAAAAATTTGTTTAGTTATGTGAAACTGACCTGTCAAAATGTCACGTATCCTTTTTAATTTAATTTTTGATTTTCACAAACATGTTTAGCTATACGTGTATTTGTCAAATGTCAAAAATTATAACCTAATTTTAAAAAGTATACCTGACATTTTGTCAGAACAGTTTCACATAACTAAACATGACCTTCTGGGGATACTTTTCTCTAGGACCATAAACAAATGCAATACCGAGAGAACGAATAAATTTGTATAGTCAAATTTATACCCATTCGGAGTCACGTGATAATCTAGTAATTTTACGTATGTCGATTCTTAAAAATGCAATTTTAGGGAAATAAATGACATTCCGTTTGTAGGTTATCCTGACATATGCCAATTTCTAAAACAAGGTTGCTACGGGTTTATTCTCTTATATGAAATCAAACTGAATTTACAGGTTAAAGAAAACATAACATGTCGTAAAATGTAAATATAATAAAGATATGCCAGCTGCTACATTAAAAACCTGCTGCGTATAGCAAATTTTAAGTCAATTTCTGTGCATGCATATTCTGTTATAGAACATTGCCATTTGAAGCCTATTTCCTTGCACAATCTATTTAGGGAAGAAACTGAATGTGAAAAATCTCCAGATTCTTCAACCAAGCATTTTTAGATTTTTTATGGTTACAAATTCTTTAGCTACATACATTTTATATACAGTGTCTTGACTGCTTCGTCGACTTCCGTTTTTGCATTCTTCACTTTCTGGCTCATATTTTCGGTAATTGTGCTCTCCGAGATATTTAACGCAAGAGAAGCACGGCGAACAGCGTTGGAGGGTGAAACTGTTGATTTACTATTATTAATATTGTACTCTTCATAAAAAAAAAAACGCATAATATTCAAATTAATTGTTGTGACTGCTCGTTATACCGCATGTCCGATGTTTCTTTTAATTCCAGTTTTCGGCTCAACAATTTTAGGTTTTATTACCTTATCTCAATAACTTACACGAAAAATATAATCTGACAGATTGAAACGTCAAATTTTTAAAATTAATTTTATGAATCGACATGCATTTTTTTCAAATTTCTTCCATTTCATCTATTTTACTAAAGATGAACAGAGACAGACAAAAGTCACGTGATCCGAATGGGTATAATTTTGACTATAATAAGAGTCACCTGTGATACGTAGTATATGTTTCACAGTTCTGAAATTTATTGTTGGTAGCACTGTGAGTCTACGTCAAATTCGAGGTTGTCAGGTTAGGTTTTGTGTCAGTTTGTGTCAAATAACAAACAAAACCTAACCTGCTAACCTGGAATTGGACATACACCGACAGTGCCACCAACATTACACTTCAGTACTGCCAGATACGTTTACTTTATCTGTCATCTATACCACTTTGCGCCCCTGCTGCAGCTTTCACCA